>CAIGRB010132563.1:0-53755 GCA_903798255.1 Fraxinus quadrangulata
CCTCCACCGACGGCGGCGACGCTGCCGTTAGTGTAACTACTATGAATCCCCCAACCGACAAAACCTGTTTCAAATTTCACCAATTCGAAGCAACCTATTTCTTATACACAATTATAATCTCTCTGTGTGCAGTAAATTAGAAATATATGTTCCAATTTTTGAGTAAAAATATAATAACATTGACTTTCGCTCGTCTCTCAATTGCTAGCATTATAATTGTTATGTCAGTGGCTATGCATGAATTTTGTAATTAAATATGTTAATATTTCTATTATGAATATGTTTCGATACGCACAGAGGAATGTAACATCCGACCCCACCCGTCCTGCCCAAAAATAAATGACCGATGTTACTCAAAAAAATGTAAATTGATCAGAGCTGGTGAGCATTTAATCCTTGTATAATGCTGCTATTCAAACTGTGGAGCATTGCAATTTGAAAATAGTTTTGAGGTAGATGGAAGTGATGTAACGAGTGGATTTTGGTGGGTGGATCCAATTCTTTCACTAGACTTGAGGGAGACCACGACAATCTTACGTGTCAAAATTCTATTCGCTTCTTAAAGTTGTAAATTAGGATTCCACNAATCGAACTTAGTGCATATATATATATATATATTTTAAAAATCATTGAATTTTTTTTTTCAATAAAAAAACTCACAAAAGTTGCTACTTTGAAATGCCTTTTATTCTATTAGAGAAAATGAAGATGAAGATGAAATTGTAAGCTAGAAGATATGATGTTTTTGCATTGTTAACAATGCAAACTTCAAATATGTGCAAAAATTAATTTAAGATTTTAGTCGAATTTCGTTCATAGTTTTCCACTTAAACAATAACCCAAGTATAACGTAACTATCAAAGTATTTTCGGTCATCTTCCTTTTTCATAGTGATCGATGTGGTAATGTGGAATTTAGACTGAGATTGTTTGTAGGGGAGCTACATTCGAATATACTCGTTGGAATCTACCACTAGAGAATAGGGTCCTAAGAGAAAATATTTGCTGATTGTTCAATTGACCATTATTTGAAGCTATTGGCAAAAGAATCAGAAAAGATTTTCATGTCGACATTTTGTTGTCGTTCTTCTTTATTATAGTGGGTTTTCTTGATTTTGTCCCATCATTTACATTAAGGAATAAATTTCACTTCAAATAAATATATTTGGATTACTCCTATCTTTTAAGATGAAATTATAAGTCCTAATATAACATCAGAGCGACAAATTCCATTAAACTCAAATGAGCAATGCAGTTCGTCTAAAGATCAAATGATCATTCGAATTCAAAAATTGATATGCTCAAATGATTGCAATCTTTTGATGCACATCAATTAAGTATAGGAATATTAATAACTAACATATAAGATTGAACAATGCATTCATGTAGTAACAGAATTTAGCCCCTATGCTTTGGATCTGGTGCATCAGACGGTTCCGTATCCAGTAGTTGTAGTCAAGCTCTGGTTTGAAAGAGCATAATCACAAATGGTATGTTCCATTTAGTTTTAACTCCATGCTCTCGATAGCAATATGTACTTAAATTGTAATTTAAAAATGAATTGATAAAAACGAGTGATTAAAAAACAATGTTATCTGCTAAACAAAGTTGAATGTGACGTTGAACTTTTGGGAGTTACATACCCAAAAATTCAACTTGTTATCTGCACCAAACAACTCGTCTTTTGGACGTCTGTGGTCAAAGAATGAAGCTATTTTCAACGTATGGTCGGCAATAGATGGTGGTAAATAAAATGGGCCCCAAAATTTAGTGTGATAACCCAATATGGGACCCATTTAAGATATGATAGATTTGATCCAGTACGGGTTCAATGCACCCCAACTTACAACTTGACCCCACACCTTCTAGCCCAAACGCATGTATTTAGTTAACTGTAATGGGCTAGCCAACCTTAAAAGGCTAGGGCCCATTTGCATTTTGTAGTATAATTAAATAACAAAGGAAAAAATATTCATATATAAGAGATTAAATATGATACATTTCAAAATTAAGAAACAAAATTTAAAATTTCAAAAATCAGTTTTTTAAAAATTTTATTTATAAACTAATTAATTAAACATATTTTTTATTAATTAAATATATTAATGTCACAATTCTATACAATTTTGTCACAAGATATAAATTAATTGGTCATAAATTATTTCTCGGTTATACTAAAAAAATTTATAAGTCACAAATTATTTCATGATCACAAATAAATTTTTTTATAGATCACTATTTATTCATCGATAAAAAATTTATCAAATTAGAAGGTTATATATTATTCATTGATCACAAATCACAAATTTTACAAATCACAACTTATTTTATGATCACAAAATATCTAATTAATTAATCACAAATTAATTTTCTGTCACAACTTATCAAATTATTGATCACCTTTTATTTCTTGGTCACAAATCACAATTTATCGATCACACGTTATCCAAATTATTGGTCACAATCTCAAATAATTGATGACAAACCCTCCACTGTAGCACCAACACTTCCAACAAACTACCGTTTTCAATTTCACCACCACCACAACCACTAACAAACCACCATTTCCAACTACAAAACTACCACTGCCATCGACACATACATGCTAGATTCACCACCACCACCTCTACCAACAAAAGCTACCCCTACCACCAGATCCAACAAATCCCTTTCCGATCCACTCTCGATCTAACACCACCGCACCAACAAAAAGCATTACAAAATCACGATGCAAAGCACAGACACACCATCATTGCATTGCACCTTGGCCACCACAAATCGCCGGAGAAACACCATAAATTGGGATCTGGTACAGATCATCGAGAGACGAATAATCTGATGCTACGCCTCAACGTTGCAAGAAAAGGTGCGGCCCTACAAGGCTGGACTAGTACAAATCGCCTTAGCTACTATGCCTCCGCGTGCATGGAGTCGCACCTCAACGCCTACTCAGAGGCCCTGCCCTTGAGGCTAGACTGTTTAGATCATCGCAACTGCTGCGCCTACACACGCAAAGGCTCTAATGTCGCGCCTACTATTTTGCTTCGTTGCGGCATCGCAATGGTGGTGCGAAGAAGGAGAGCAACATCGCCGGAAGGGGTGGTTGGTAGAGAGTGAGACGAGAGAAGAAGAAGATAGAGAGAAAATAGTGGAAATGGTTTTAGGATTTGAGAAGAAAAGAGAGAGAGAGAGAGAGAGAGAGAGAGAGAGAGAGAGAGAGAGAGAGAGAGAGAAATTAAGGTATGTGATGAAAATTGTATATTAATATTTCAATATGAAATATCTTATTTGTGAATAGTGGAACCTTCTCCCCGTTTTTAGAATAATAATCTTTAAAAATAGGGTGTGATGTAATATCCACGATAACAAAACCTACCTGGTTAGTAATGGATGGCAACTTGAGAAGTCCTAGGTATTAGGGAATTTAATTCCTGTAAAACGAAAATAAATTTGTTTCTTTCTGAAAAAAAAAAAAGATAATTGTAATTCATAATAAGTCAATTTCATAAATTATTTTTTACCTCTCAATTTAAGTTATTATTATATCTAATAACGGGCCGACGATGCTTTAATGGAATATAAATGAATCATATTCACGACCACCTGATTCAATTATCTAAAATTGACAAGCATTAATAATAATTCACTGTTTTATGACAAATCTCTGGTTGAGATTTATATGGTGGCATCAAGGACAGACATTCGAAGGGGACCCTCGTGCACGTTGCGTGCTTTCCTCCTAAGACAATAGACTGTCCGTCTTAGTCAAATTTAAGAATAACAAAAAGAGTAATAGTGAATTTTGCCAAATGTTAGAATAATAATGAATAGCAGTTATGAATGTATAGATGAAATTAATAATTGACTTTGATTGAATTTATGAATATATATTCAAACAGATAGTTTTTTGCTTTGTTTGTTTGTTTTTTCAAATAATGCTGAGAAGAAGAAACTAGACAAATCCAAATGTGCAGTCCTTTTCTCACCATTTTACTTATTAATTGCCAAGTCAAACTAATTACATTTGATTATGCGATGGTTTGGTAACGTTTTATTTGCCAAAAAGTTGATCAAATTATATTTTTGAGTACAACATATTGATTGGACCTATAAATTTTATTCATTTTTTACCACATGTTTTGGGATCAATCAATTTTTATTAAATTTTAGCAACATCATACAGCCTCTATATGTTTGAATTCTTTCATTAAAAAAGAGCAGATAGCTAGATTTTATCATGTTACGAAAAATAAGCGTATTGTCAAGGGCACCCCTCCGCCACTCCCCAAGGACAACCAAGGTGGCGTACTCTTCGTCTGTAACCACCGGACAATCCTCGACCCCGTTGTCATTGCAGTTGCACTAGGGAGGAAAAGTCAGCTGTGTCTCTTATAGCATAAGTAAATTTTCAGAAATGATTTCACCAATTAAAGGCAGTTGCATTATCAAGGGAAAGAGCCCTACTTCAAGAAGGTGACCTTGTGATATGTCCAGAGGCAGAGGGTAGTACTTGTAGGGAGCCATTTCTTTTAAGATTCAATGCATTACTTGCGGAACTTTCAGACAGAATTGTGCATGAAAGTGTGTTTTACGGGACGTCAGCTCGAGGGCACAAAATTTTTTATGCATATTTTGTGTACATGAACCCTAGGCCTGTGTATGAGATTACTTTCTTGAAGCAGTTGCCCACTGAACTCACTTGCAAAGGTTGAAAATCAGCCATTGAAGTTGCAAAGGTTTTGTGTCCAAGCCAAGAAGGATAAGTCTGAAGATTAAAATAAGTAATTAAGTCCAATGACTCTGAAAAAAGAGCAAATTGTTTGAATTTATGCATGGATTTGTGGAATTACTGAGGAAGGATCCACAATGAATAAGTAGTAGTTGATATGTGTATTGTTTTTGTTTTTTAAATATGTAATATGAAATATATTGTAAGAATAAAACTGACAGTAGTAAATTTTTTTTTTTTTTTCAATTAAAACCAGGCATGTGATATATTATAGTAACAACAAAATGATAAGTACAACATTGGAGGGTGTTGGGTCTAAACTTCAAAGAAAGGAAAGCAAAATAGAGCTTACTAAGCTCAAAGACAAGCAGTATAACGAATTAAGAAACACTAATGGTTAACAAAATTCGATTTTGGTGGTATTTGGCCAACTTTCAAACCAAATCATTCAAAGGGTTTAAAATTTTTTTCAAGCCAAACCAAACAATTTCATTTTCTAAACTAAACCAAACTAAACTATTTTTTGCTGTTTGATTTGGTTTCAAACCATGTTTCACCAAACAAATAAAATTAACTCATTTTAAACAAGTTAAAATCAAAAATATTAATATCAATACAAGCCAACAAGCCAGAGTTCTATATTTTCATTTCTAATCTTTATAATGCAACAATATTGACCGCAACTTTTAGCTACAACAGTAATGGTAGCATGCTATTAGCAATCCAGTAACTGAAAATACAGAGTTCAACCCAAATTACACCTAGAGAGGGGTGAATACGTGTAAATGTGGAATTAAAAATTGTAATTAACTAGCAATAAGTCACTAATTAATTATCTCTAAATAGTTAAGCATACAGTCCAATTACCATATGTTTGAATACCACAGAACATGAAAACAGCAAATAAAGTAGTAAAAAAAATATGGAATATTCACGGAGAAATCCCAACTGGACAAAAACTCCGAACACTTTGCCAGTTAAACTCTACTATAAACAATCGAACTTACAGTCCGTCAGACAAGATGACGACACGGACTTTCTGACCTCCTAACTGAAGTTAATACAATCTTCCTGAATTGCGTACCTCGCAACAACTCCTGACTGAAATTTTGACAGTCCTTCTAGATTGCATGTCTCTGCACCAACTCCCGATTGCAATCGACAGCCCTCCTGGATTGCGTGCTCTTGCACCAACTCCTTGACTGTAATATCAAAGCCTTCCTGGGTTCTCTAATCCCTAGCTTTGTGGATTCATTTATCTCCTGTGGATTCTTGAAGAATTCTGTGTTCCTCAGTAAGCTTAGTCTTTGGATTAACTGGAACTTATGTTTTCTCCGCCACGTATAATCAAATCAATGAAGGTTGAAGTCTCCCAATGAATTAGAAGATGAGAAGATGAAGCTCTCAAGTTTTCTCTATGTTTCAACCTTGGTATTTATATGATATGGTAACGGTTGAATGAGCCAGATAAAAAGTCTTGAAACCCTCCTAGATTCTCTAATCCCTAGCTTTGTGGATTCGTCTATCTCCTGCATATTCTTGAAGAACTCCGCATTCCTCAATAAGCTTGGTATTTAAATTGATAGGAACTGATGTTTTCTTCGCCAAGAATAATCAAATCAATGAAGGTTGAAGTCTCTCAATGAATAGGAAGATGAAAAGATGAAGCTCTTAAGTTCTTTCTCTGTTTCAACCTTAGAATTTACGTTCTGTGGCGTTCTGGTATATATATGATAGGGTTAGGGTTGAATGGGCCGGATAAAAAACTTTGAAATTGCGATTAAAAAATTTTCAGCTAATTCTGTTGCTCGAGCGAAGGCAAGGTGACGGGCGGGTAAGAAAGTTTCTGTTTCTGCCGCTCGATCCAAATTATGGCGACAGTTTAGCAAAATTGCGGGGCCGTTTTTCCTTCTCTTTCATTCTCAAACCCTAGACCTAATACAACTCAATTTTTGCTATTTGCAACTTACTCCTTAATTTTTATAACATATTAATATTAGTCCATTTTGTTTGCAGAATTGCCAATTAAATCAAATACCTAATAGTAACAATAGCAAGTTTCAACCTATTAGCACAGTGTCAGATTAAAGGATCATTAATGAAAGTCATGTTATTTGAATTGGGTAAACTGTCATCGCATAGAATTAGCAAAGGAGAAAGACGAGGATAAAATGTGATTAAATTTAATACCAAAATGTATACTTTATAGTCAAAATTTACTACTAGTTTTAATAAAGGAAAAATTACATTCACGCACTATTTTCCACCCGAATGCAAGAGAAAAATTATCAATAATCATCATTTAAATCAACAATTGTTCACCTCTCAAGGTTGAAATAGACAAAAGGTTTATTGTCACTAATCTTAGTATTCATCTATTGAAAACTCTACAACTGTTATGCCTTCGCGCCAACATATATAGTAGCGGATCAATCTAATATGTCAACATCAATATTTATGTGTCATTGCAGTTATTTCATTTGTACCAACCGCATTATCAAAAAGAATGTCGGCGTAGTTTTGCTTACTTATCCCTTTGCATGATTTTGACCATCTAGTTATACATAATAATCTGTCTGTATCATGCATGAATGAGAGTGAGCTTGTGACATAATAAGTAGAATAATGATTAAAACTTTATAGACTCGTTGATTCAATTGAATACTGAATAATTTAAATAATTTAAAAACTCAAATTTTTATTCATTAACCAAGGAAATGACAAAGCTACAACGAGAGTTTAAATAGTAAATTCAAAAAAGAAAAGGGTTGTTATATTCGCACCACATTTTTGTATAAATACACCACATTTTAATTGCATTAAAGGTCAATATCCTTTATTTATTATTACACTTATTTCCTTAATTTTTTTTACTTTATTACATTCTTATTTTTAACATCCATTAATCACTAAAATCTTGAACTTAATCATGGTTTTCATCCAAAAATATTGTTTAACATATTTTAAAATGAAGGTCAAATGTTTAATCGCCTTTTTGTAATATTATTTGTTTTGTCAATTCAAAAATACAATAGACAAATGAATCTTTTTACTCTTACCTCAAAGAAAATTTTGGAAAGAAATCATAATTAGGAACAATTTATGTTAATTGAAATATTTCAACTATAAAACCCTGATCATTTAAATTTTCAGAGGCAAGTTTACATCTATAATATTGACAAAGTTAACGAATCTATAAATACATGATTAATATGGTTCAATCAATTTAAGTTTCCTCGGGGTTCTGCATCGCATCTGATGAGGAGACTATCTTCTTCAGGCCAGTGGGGAGGGCTCAGAATATAAGGATTCAACATTGATAATTCATTATATTCCAATTCCAGTGATGACTCAAAATAATCAATTTGACATGGTTGAGTCCAGAAATTTCCTTCCACGACTGAATCCCAACAAGTGGTATCGTGTGCTACACTATTAGCATTATTGAGGGATGACACCGAATTTTCCAATTCGTGAAGACATGAAGAATCGGCCTTAACAACGTCCTTTGATGTGGATTCCTTTTGAATCGTCGGGAGCAGGCTGATTTGATAAGGTTGTTCATCTTTCTGTGATACTTCAGACGGTGAGGAAGTTTTACAGGATTCCTTTGTGATCATCCCGGTTTCAGCTGCATTGCTTTTGTTCCTCTTCTTTATATGCGAATGCCAATAGTTTTTTATTTCGTTGTCTGATCTTCCTGGAACCTTAGATGCTATGGCTGACCACCTTTATTTACAATCACAATATATATATTCCATTAGCTTACAGTTTATAACAACAAAAGCAAATATTAATTATGTGATACTTAATTTGAGGATTATTATTTCGCACTTGTTTCCAAGTTTGGCATGAAGTTGGATGATAAGATCTTCTTCCTCTTTGCTGTAGTTTCCCCTTTTCACTCCAGGCTTGAGGTAATTCACCCACCGTAGTCTGCAACTTTTTCCACATCTCGCTAAACCTGTGAGATTATACAATCCCATAAGTGTAATACATAAACTACTGAAATCTTGATCTTCATATTTATAATCCGGTCACATACTATTGACTTTTATATCCCTAAAATAAAAATATAAAAAAAACAAAAAACAAAAAAACACCTAATGTATTAAATAAATGAAAATATGTAGTTAAAAAATTGGTTCATAAAATATATCAGGGTTTCCCTTATCTTAATTACACCAATTTCGGTCGAAGGAAAGTTTCATGAAATTGTTAACAGCTTTCTTTTAATTGTACTATATCAGTTTTCTGGAAAAGGAGGATGAAAGGCAGTTCTTACCGGCGTATTTAGGCATCTCTCGCCAATTCCAGACACCATATCTCTGAATATAGGCTCTTAATTTGTTATCTTCTTCTTCACTCCAGGCACCTTTCTTCATTCCATTAGAGTCAACCATAGAGGGCCTCATCAGTTTCTCTCTAAGCACTCTTTTTATAGCTGATGCATGAAATATGTTCACTCTTTTTATATACCATACAAGGCGACATAATCTATTTTTTATGATGTTTTCTAGAACTTGTTTCAAGTGTGAACAACCTATGAAATAGGTTTCTGGTATATAAAATGCTGTGTAATGTAATGTCTAATTAGACACGTGAAATACATTAAATTAATATATAGTTGAACAAAACGAAGGGGCAAGGAGCTTTCTTGTACATTGAATTAACCTAATGATAACATTTTTAATACAAAAACCCTTCTCTAGATAAAGAAAGATGAAATCCTTTATTATTTTTTTAAATGTATTTAGTATTTACATATATGAATTTAATTTTCTAACACGTTTCATCACATGAAATTTGGATTTAGTTTCTCGTCAAGTACCTAACAAATACAATATTCTGGTAAATACATGATAGTGAAACTTGAATAGAGCACATCTACGTGCTCTGGTTCCATAATCAGCAATTTCTCAATGTTTAATCTTTTGATAAAGTATCATTCTAGGGTAGGACAGTTTTGTATTTACACACACTAAGATCGTTTACTCAAATTATGATACTTTAAATCCGCGGCAATAAAATCACAATACCTCGGACATTGAGTCTGTCCGTTCATCCACTATGTTTCTCTCCCTTATCCGTTCGACATCTGAAATGTCGTAATTTGATTGATTTAAAATTAGAAATGTTGTGATTTAAATAGACTGTTATACCATGTCTCCATATAAAATGGTTCCACCGAAGTATTTATTAAAACATGTTTCCATGCCACATAAGAGTCCATTTATAATTTAATCATATAAGTGCTTTTCAATTAAACTAGTTACTTTATTTTTACGAAATCAAGAGTTCATTAATAAAACACCTGAGCCACTTACAATCTTAGTGATTTCACACATGAAGGTAAAAAAACAGATAACATGAACAAATCTTTTTCGAGGCATAAGAAAATTGTACTCAAATATCAAAAATTTCAAAATGTAATTCAAGTTTCATACTGCAAAGTTATTTAGCCCCTATTTGATAGAAATTAAAATCAGATTCTTAGTAAATTTTGATAAAGGTTAATATAATGTGTGATTGAAAAGTTGTGGATCTCATGAAATATGTTGTTGAAATTAATTATTGAATTTAACTTAAATTAAAATCTAGATTTAATCTTTATGAAACAGGGATTTAGAGTGAAATATTTTCTCTGTTTTTTTTTTTTTTTAAAAAAGAAGATAATTTAGAATATAAGTGCAAACTCTTAAAATATTACTATTCATAATAATTTACATGTCTTCAATACTAGTTATTTCTTGGCGCATACTGTGTATATACGAAAAAGAACTTTAAATTTTTTTTCCCACAAATAAGAACCTTTCCCTACGAATAAATTTTGTAGGGAAAACATAAAATTCTTGTAGTATATATATTTAATTGGTGTTAAAATTTTACAAAAGGAAAACAATTCCTTTTTTTTTTTTTTCCTTCTAATTCAGATGGAAGCTAGGGATTTCGTTCGGTCTTGCATTATCTATAAGACAGAACCCCCTAGTTTAGTCCGATTTTGATTCAATTAAAATGATTTTTGTACAAATATATTAAGATTTAAGTACCATTTTAAAATGACAACCTTTTTAAGAGGTTTAACTCAACCTCTTATACGATATTTAATCTCTATTTGATGTGAATTTATCTATTAACGTACTATTGAAAGATGGTGGTTTGTTTGAGCTTACCACGTGCTCGTTTGAATTTTGATTGGATTAATTGCTCATTTGAACATAATAATTTCTAATACCATGACAGAGTTAAGGTAGTGGAAGTAATTTAAGAACAATGCTAAAGAAACAAGAGATGATGGAAGGTGGGTGGCGGGTGTGGTGGCAGCAGCCACGTTTTCGGCATTAGAGGTGTTATCGGCCATAAGCTCAGATACCGTATTTAAATTTGTAATTCTATCGTTAAAAGTTCATGATTAATCTAAATCTTTATATGATGGTTATTTATTAAATCTTTATTCGATGTGGATTTATCTCTTAACAAAAAATCAAATATATTGTTGTAGTTTGAATTGAACTATTAATCAGAATTATTGGCAAATAATAAAATGTGCTTTGATAAAATTCATTTCATACTAAGCCATTTGATGTGGATTAAAATCAAATTTTTAATAATTGTTTATAAAAATTGATGAAATGTATAATTGAGATATTGTGAGTCTCATGAAATATGTGATCAAATTAATTGTCGACTTTGATTGTATTAAAATCTACCAAACATGGACTAAATATTTGATCCCAAAATTAAGTTAAGTGGGGTTTGCTTTCCTAATAATATATTATGAAGGGAAGACAATGAACAGGAGTTTATTAGCAAGGCGCTGATGTCAATTGCTGACGAAAATAAGTCATTCCTAGAAATCGTCATCTTGCTTAATTAAAATCAAACTCTTGTAATCAAATAATTGAATTAAAAATGACAAGCACATGGATAAAAGGTCAACGACTACAAATTAGGAACCATTTGGCATAATTTTACTGCCAAAATATTATTATTATTATTATTTGATACAAAACAAATAAACTGCAAAATTATAGCTGGATGGTGATTTGCACGATATATAAATAAAAAATGACCCGACTAAAAAAATTAATAAAATACGACTCTCATGAACCTAGCACATGTCAATCAATATCTATTAAGAATTCCACTATTCCTGCGTGGATAATTTCCGAGTTCTGGATCACCTTGTTCATAAATTGCTTGTCTAGTAACGTTGCAGCCAAACAATTAACAGTTCAGTTATTTGATATTAACTTTTTAAAGGAAAATAATAATAAACTTTATAAGCTACTTGCTATAATATTATGAAGTACGAATACTTCTCTGAATACCGATTATTTGATTATAACTACTTCTAAAGAGACAACGGTATTGAGACGACCCTTAAATTTGGGTATTTTTCTTTTGTCAAACACTCCTAAAGAGAGGTAGAAGTAAATGGGCCGGTAGCTTTCTCTTTTTTAAGGCTGCAACACAATATGTGTTAGCAAAATCTTTGATAGCATCAATACTCATAAAAGGGGTATTAGACCAAAAAAAATTAGGCTCCATTTGACAAATTTATAAATAATTTTCAAATAGAAATAATAAGAGAAATAGTAGTGGCTTCCACGAAACATGTAAAAATAGTAGTTATGAATGTTGATTGAAATTAATGTTTAATTTTAACTGAATTTATAAATCATATCTAATCGGAGGCTTAAACCCTTTGTATGTAAAAAAATACTCGTAAGATTCTTTTTAGCAATTTATCAAAACTAATTAGTGTCATATTCGAGTGGAAGCGAAATTAGAATTTTTGAAACAAGAAATAAGTTAAAAAATTAGAAATTTTGTAGAGAATAATTTTATTGTGTTAAATTGATTAAAATTAATTATTGAAAAATGTACAGAGTCTTCCTTTATACGCAAAATGATTTTTTAATCTTACTAATATAAGGAAACTAAAATAAAATCTCAAAAGAAAAGAAAACTAAAATCCTAATATAAAAGGAAGAAGAAATCATATTCTAATCAAGAAAGAAGTAGAAATCATAATCTAATCAAGAAGACTAAGAAAAAGAGAAAAACTATTCTATTTGAATTAGAACTGTCCTATATGATTCTCTAGCATTTGAAAAAGAACTTGTCCTCTAGTTTGGTTGAAGAAAGAAAATCAATCGATCGATATGAAAATATTCAAAAGTTTCTACCAAGTCGCATATTGAACAAATGTCCATGTCTTTTTATTCTCCACAGTTGCATTAAATGGCATCCATTTTGCTCATACATTGCTCATCTTCTCATCCTTACCAAGTCACATATTGAACAAATGTCCATGTCTTTATTCTCCACAATTGCATTGAATGACATCAATTTTGCTCATCTTCTCATCCTTACGGACATTTCCTATGTGGCAGTGGCATTTCTTTAGAAACTATAGTTTATTCAATTTCTCATTCTTGAATCTCCTTTGTGCACATATGAACATTGTAATTTCCAGTTCTTTATGCTTTTCATGTTTTTTTTTTTTTAATTCTCTTGATGTCATATTCAATGCTACAATTCTTTCACTATTTTCCTCGTGCTTATACAATTCTTTGGCATTCAGGTCGCAGAGAATGTCAACGAAACAATTTGACAAGTCTCACATTTGCTTCCTTCATAATTTGGAAAGTTCATTCCCCTTTTTTCGATTGGACTCATTTGAACTTAAACTTGTTTATTATAAGTGTTAAGTCCAAATTATAATTGACAATTTTTAAATTTGTAACTAACAATTTGCGTCTGGAGTTTTTACCCAACTGGAGTTTTTCCGTGATTATCTTTGGTGTTCTTTACTATTTAATTTTTTATTGTAGTATTCAAATTTAAGATAAATTGACTTGTTTGATCTAATCATATAGAAACAATTAAAAAGCAAGTTGCTTTTTAATTGCATAATTCCACATGCTTGGTCTAAATATTCGATAATTTAAAACTTTCAATAAGAGTGCACCTCAAACTTGTGGTCTTCAATTGCAATTTCATTAATGTTTCATCCTTGTATTTATACTTATCGTCAATTTTCATACATACCGATCAACATGTCTTGAGTTTTCAACTTCCACACGCTTTTCTACCTCTATTGTAGTATGATGGTGAGTAAAATCCTAATAATCTTTAATGATATCATTTTTAACCTCACATCTACTTTATAAATCTTTCGGTCTTTCAACGTCCATGTGTTTTTCTACCTCTATTGTAGTATGATGGTCAGTAACATCCTAATCATCTTTAATGACATCTTTTTTAACATCATCACTTGGCTATGCATCTTTTACTCTTTGTTTAAACTAATATTTACAACTTACTCATTATTTGACACCAAAACAATTTTCCTAGCTACCGTATCACCAAAATACATGCATGTTGTCTCGAACTATGTAAGTAGTATCTTATCAATATTAGAAAACTAAACTAAAATTCTAGAAGGAAAGAAAGCTAAAATCATATATAAAAAAAAGCCTTAATTTAAAAGGAAACAAAAATCCTACTATAATAGTAACTAACTTGTATTTTATTTATAATAGGATTGTTTTACATCATTCTCCTCAACTTGAAGAAAAACTCATCCTTGAGTTTGGTTGAGAAGAGAACATTAATTAATTTGGAGGAAAAATCCCTAGAATTTCTGCATCACGTTGATAGGATTCGAAAATAGCTTGGATTTAAGAAAAAATTAGCCACCTGTCGTAGTGTTCCAGACTCGTTGAAGCGACCAACACTCATAACAGTCAAAATCTGTAAATTTTTGTTAACGGCAATTTTGAACATATCTATCCTTCATTCTAGATTCTAGACCAAGTTTGGTAATTTTGTAATCCTCCTATCGTCATAGTGAGAATGCATGCCACTACTATCATAGGTAGCCATCAGCCAATGTAAACCTTACTCTAATATCAATTATGGTGCGAAAGAAGAATTGAAATTCTTGTAACAAGAATAACGGTAAATAACTATAATAATTTTAGTGTATTGTGTTGAATTGATTGAAATTAATTATTGAAAAATGTACAAAGCCTTTGTTTATATGGACAAATTAGTTTCCTAATCTTATTAATATAAACTAAAATCATAAAAGAAGGAAAAGTAAAATCCTATTCTAAAAGAAAGAAGAAATTATATTCTAATCAAGAAATAAGTAGAAATCCTATTCTAATGAAAAAAATTATAGTCTAATCAAGAAAGAAGTAAAAATTCTATTCTAATAGAAAAAAGGATGAAGAAAAAGAGATAAAACCAAACCTATTTCAAATATAATTTTTCTACATTACATATTAATTAATTTACCAAATAACTAAAAAAACATGAATAATGTTATGCCTCTTCCTACAAGCTCAAAGTATGACAAATGGTAGCTAAACAGCAAGTGAGTCAAGACCTGCACTCCATGTCATACTGCATATGTGGCAATTTGGCTGTACCCCCAGAGGGAGCTAAACCCTCATGAATGAGGTGAGATAGGTAAAGGCATTTTAGAGAATATTTTCATACAAGATCTTGTATCAAATGAATGATATGACAACTCACTGAATTGGTGGCTCTAATCAATCAAACAAGTCAAGTCTAGTATTACATGTCAAGCCTAGGATTGCCAAGTCGTCACAACATTAAATGCAGCATGGCCTAGGAATAATTGATTGATGTCTATGACAAGAGCCCACAACCGCTAGGATGAGGCCATGTATCTCTTCATCCACGACTGTTATTCATCATTTTTTATTATAAAAGCTCACACTTAGTGTCATTTTAAAATAATGTAAGTTTATATTCTCAACTTACAACTTTGCTCGCGTCTAAAGCCCTCCCACGCTCATACATTTATTTTTCCAACTAACTTGACCGTTGAAGTGCGCGCAGTCAACTCCATCACCACCGGAGGAAGCTACATGTGGCTAACAGGTTTGTCCGAGTGTGCAGGAATCAGACTTGCGTGGACGCGATGGACCTTGTGATCTGTTAGTCATGTCAGAGGTACAAAATTTGAGGTCAACAAATAATATAGACAATCAACGTTGTTCGGCAACTGTCTAAATCCATAGGGAACAATCCACTAAGTTAAGAATAAATCTGCAGGTACAGGAAATTTGCACAAATTTTGTACAGATAGCATTTCTCCTAAGTTCAAATGGATAACTAAAACAAATAAATACTCCCTCTTCAACATTGACGTTGATGTGTAGAATTAGGTTGAGCGAGCACCCTTCTTCATGTTAATTTGAAGTTGTTGAACTCCATTCCAATTTGCAAATCTTCATCTCCCAAAAAACACTATTGATTTCTCCCAAAGATTACAAAAAAAATAGTCTCCAAAAGCTTAGAAGATTTTAAGCTTATATCCAAAAACCTAAGACCAAATGTTCATGTTAACTAATTATTAAGAGGAGTTAGAAACTGGACGGATGGGGACTGCAAGGATGAAGAGGGAATTGAGGAGGTGATGGTTTTTTTCGTACATGCTTTGACTGGTAGCTTAACACCTAGAACCATAAGAATCTCTGGTCTTATTAAGAAGAGGAATGTGTCAATATTAATTCAGTGGCAGCAACCAAGTTTCATTGACGAAAAACTGGTACAAGAATTATAAGTCAACTAGAGCCTACCAAGTCCATTCCTATCATAGTTGCTGGATGTGTGAAACTCGCTAGCCAATTCATATGTAATCCACTAATATGGACCATGCAGGGCTTTTGAGTGTCGGTTCCAACTAGAAGTGTTGAAGTTAGAAGGGAGTCATATGGTGCTTGGAGTTGATTGGCTAAGACAATTTGATCCAGTTACCTTTGACTTCGATAAAAGATGCATGTTTCAGGTTTAATGGAGATTTAATGGAATTAAAGTTTGAGGTGCCTTCAGGTGGATTTGAACTTGTGAAAGACTATGAAGCTAAACAATGGTTTCAAAAATAGTCATTAAGACTGTTGGCTCAATTGTACAGTGTTATTGTAAATCACAAGCGTAGAGAAAAACACCACCTCGTCTTTATCCTACATGCGCAGGAGAAATTTCGACCTCTCCTTATATGTGATTAAACATACGTGGACCACCAATGCTTACAAGAACATCAGACGAGAATAAAGACGATCGGGATTTCATTCCCATCGGCACTTGAGAAAAATACCTATGCATTTTAAAGTACAGACTTTAGGAAAAAACTAACGGACCTATGACACTAGAAAGCAACCGAAAGAGGCACATCACGAAAGTTTTAAGATCTATCCTTGGGCCAAAATGCGGTTGCTAGAACCGTTTCAGAACCCGCTCCCTCTTCCTTAATGAAATAGATGGCCCGAGGTAGAGAAAAACAAAGCCCAATCGATCTCTCAATCCCTGCTTCCGGACTCTCGATGTGAGGAAGAGGAAGAACCGCGCAGTAGGAGCGCTTATGGGAAGCCTACTTTTATTAAATATTCATCGGCGTCTCGCGAATCATATTTACTGGTCATTGTCAAACTTTTCAGCCGTATCGCGCCAGTAGAGCAACAGAAGAAAAATTCGCCGCCTCTCTGAGAAAGAACCCGTNACAATGCTCAAGGCTCTCAACTGAGTAGCAGAATAGAAGATGAGGCCATACTAGCTGAAATCAAGGTTAACAATTCGCAAATGTGTTTGAGGAACCTAAAGGATTTCCACCCCTAGGTCACATGATCATTACATTTCACCGAAGGAGGAAGGCCAACCATTTAAACTAAGACCATACTGGTGTCTATTTATACAGAAAACTGAAGTTAAAAAGATGGTTAGAGAAATGCTGGAAAGTTGGATAATGCAATCTAGCAGCAGCCCTTTTGCCTCACCTATTGTTAAAAAGAAGGATGGCTCATGGAAGTTTTGTGTTGATATAGATAGCTCAACAACCTCACCATCGAAGGTTACCCTATTCCTATGGTTAATGAGTTAATGAAAAAATTGTGGTGGTCAGAATACTTTTCTAAGACTGATTTGAGGGCTGGATATCACCATATCAGAGTAACAATAGATGTACATAAGATGCCTTTTGGCCTCACTATTGCCTTAGCTACATTTTAGAGCCACATGAATGAGGTATCGATAGTGTTAGGTCTTAAGTTTATTGAATTTTTTTTAGACAAAATGATTATTATAAGATAGTTGTAAAAGTCAAGGAATCTTTGGGGTATTATATAGATGAGTCTTTGAGTTCGAGTGTGGAATATGGAGAAAAGGTCACTGGATTTATGTTAGAAAATGATTATTATAAAATAGTTGTAAAAGTCAAGGAATCTTTGGGGTATTATATAGATGAGTCTTTGAGTTCGAGTGTGGAATATGGAGAAAAGGTCACTGGATTTATGTTAGCCTGCTGTCAAACTAATGCTCGAGCGTCCAAAACAAAACCAAGGTTGCTCGCCAGTCGCTCGAGCAACACGCCTGTCGCTAGTTTGGTGCTCGAGCTACAGTGTTTTTCACGAAACACTAGTTCGCGATTTTCAAGAATTATATTTATCATATACTATCCAAATACCTCTTATTATAAGTACCCAATGTCCAATACATTTGTGAGTGGGATTGATCATTATAATACATTAACATCATTCCAAGATTTAAGAACATATCCAAATGTTGAAATTAAATTTTTCATTCTTAAAATCAATCGACCACAAGTTGGAAAAAATATCAAATTCAAATAATCCAAAATACTCACTTCCTAAATATAATCAGGAATGTATTTTCTTAATAGCTTTCAGAGGTTGCTGAAAATTGAAGGAGGTTCGACCAAAAACACAAGAAAAGTATAAGAACAGTGTGTTCTTGGTGATCCACGAAAAATGGACAATTCTAGAAAATTGAGAGCAGGTGTGAGTGAAACATGTTCCAACGGGTCTTGAAAATTGTAGGAATTAGATCAGTGAGTCTAGTGAGTTTTATAGGTTGGATCGTACTGTAAGTTTTTATTGTTTATAGTGAAAGTTATTGACTTGGTCTCGGAGTTTTTACCTAGTTAAGGGTTTTCTCCGTCAACAAATCTTTTGTTATTTACTGCTTTATTTATTATTGTGACAATTCAACATAAGATAACTTAACTTGATTGACTAAATATCTAGAATAATTAAAAAGTGAATTATTGCTTTTAATTGATAATTTTGATTTCGCGTTATTAACATATTCATTCACCTCTAGGTGATTTTAGGGTCAAGCTCGTAACTTTCATAGAGCAGTTGAGAAAATTTGTGTTGGTCTTTTTTGATGATATACTGGTGTACAGCCTCACTTTAGAATCCCATTGCATTCACCTTCCTAAAGTTCTTGGCATGTTGAGAAAGAACCAGTTATTTGAGAAGTGGAAGAAGCGTTCGTTGGCTAGCCACAAGTGGAGTACCTGGGACACATAATTATTCAGAAGGGGATAGCTGCTGATCCTTTAAAAATAGAAGTCATGCAACAATGGCCTAAACAACCACAATTAAACAGCTGAGTGGGTTCCTAGGCCTGATCGCTTACTATAGAAAGATTGTAAAATGGTATGGGGTTATTGCTAAACCACTGACTAATCTATTGAAGAATAATTTTGTCTGGAGTAGTGAGGTAGATGAAGCATTCGAAATTCTCAAAATAGCCATGTGCTCAAATCCTGTGCTGGCCCTTCCAGATTTCAATCAACCATTTGTAATTGAAACAGAAGGCTGTCAAGAAGGGATTGGGGGCAGTGTTGATGCAAAATAAGAGACCTCTAGCTTATATCAGCAAGTTTCATAAGTATTAAGAATTTGGGTCTGTCCATTTATGAGAAGGATTTGTTAGCATCAGTCTCGCTGTTAGCAAATGGAGACATCACATTGTTATTAGACTGACCGTCAGTCTCTTAAGTACCTACTGGGGCAAAGGATAACCACTCCACTACAGCAAAATTAGCTGTCCAAACTGTTGAGACTCAGTTATGTAATCCACTACAAGAAGGGTTCTGAAAACCTTGAGGTAGATCCACTATCCTAGCCGCAGAATATTTGGCCATTTCCACATTTACTACCAGTGTGGGTTCAGGAGGTTTTGGACAGTTAAATAGAAAATACTGCAGCACAAGAAAAGATCAGGTATGCTCTTGATTTCGTGTGCGGATTAATTTGATGAAACTATTACATAAACTACTAAAGGATTTTAATTAAGGGGTCGATTTTGGGTGTGTGAGATGTGTTAGATCATTGTATACTCTGCTTCCTCGTTATAGTAAGGAAGAAAAGTTGATGTTAATTCAATCTTTTACTTATCTTATCGAAGAAAAACTTGAGATAAAATTTTTCTTTATGTTTTTCTAATCTTACTAGCAGATAGGATTCCATGGATCACAAGTAAAGAAACTTTACAAAGTAAAATCAGATTTCATTCCATTACAAAGGAAGAAAAATTGTTACACAATCAATCCGGTGGAAGGACAATCACTTTAAGTTGGATAAGGTTGGAATACGGCTTATGTGGACTGCCTCTTGTTTCACGTGAGGAATGGTTTGTGGTTTGAACATCACTAACAACCCCATACACTTGACAAGTCTCCATCGACCCATTGCATGTTGGCACTACAAATGTGCACTAGATATGACTCAAATCTAGAAACTGTTGCATGATACCGAGATTTAAGTTACAAGACCTAATATTTGTAGATGCTCCCATCCCTTTCACAATAATAATTTTCTAAGTGCGATTCGAGCATAAATGAGTTTATATTAACTGCATGGACTAATTCGTTCAGGAAACATATTGCATGAACTCCATATCGTTCTCTAAACCAGCCATGGTGTCAGGAGCTAAAACCACCTCCAGATCAACATTTCCATTTCCTTCTCGTCCAGGGAAGGCTGAGATCTTACCGTCAAATTTATTGGCCCTACCGCTTCTAACCGCCAATGGCCGACCCCATCCAAAATCATTATCGTACATTGGAAATCTTGGAGAACTTCCCATGGTGATCATCGCACCATCGAAATTCCCCAATGGGAACAACCTCGGGTTGTTCTCCCAATCCTTCACGCCTCGACGAACCGTACCATCATCGTGTGCCACTACGTTCATGTGCAGCTGATTTGCGCTCCAATTCAAGTCTTTAGATAAAAGCTCCCCAACTGTTGCAACTGTTGGAATACTCTGAATAGCGTTCCCAAAATAGAGTGGCTCGAGTCGCGGTTCAAGCCGGTGTCTACAGTTAACTGCCATTCTAAATGTCGTTACTTTGTTATCGTCTAATTGTCTGGCACGTGTCACCGACCTCCAAAGTTGTGCACTAAGTGACTGAAATGAAGAAATCACTGTCGATGGATTCTTTTCCCATTTGTTAGTACCGTTCTTGAACAGAAGCTCCTCCAAAACGGACGTTATTTTTCCGTTAACTTTACAGTTATTTTCAACATTATTAACAACCCAATTATCATTTATCTGTTTCCCAAAAATCTCCACGCCTTTTGTGCCCATTTCGGGTTTTCGGGCCAGATTGTTTGCTCTGACTTTCAGCTTCAAGATGGCTTCTCTGCTAAAATGGAAAATCTTTTCACGCAAAGGTTCATCGCCGGAAAAAGTCACCGACGGCCCACCATCGGGAAACTTGAGCGACGCCGGTGAATCTAACACGGTGTCGCGGCTGAAATTTGGAGTTTTGGTGATCTTCTCCGCCCCTTTACAGACCTCTGCAAAGGTATTGAAGAAGTTCCAGAAAGAGGTGCCATCCACCACCGCGTGGTTGGCGGTGCAGCCTATAAAAACGCCGTCGTTGAGCTCAGTTACCTGAACTGCGACGAGGGGTTTATAGTGTCCAACGTAGCTCAGAGTGTTATCAAATTGGAAGAACTTTCTGAAACTGGGATGGATATCTTGATGATGGTCAGATGGCAGAAGGGTACTAACAGATATGTATGGCGCCTTGGCGTGAACAAAATCGATACCGAAATCATTACAAAGGATGTGTACATGGCCATTACCATCAGTATGAAGGCGGCCGCCGAGAGCCGGGAAGTGAGAGAGAGTTTTAGAGAGAGAAATCTTGAGGAGAGAGATGAGAATGGCGGATTCAAATGGTGGTTGAGATAACAAAACACCCTTTTGGATGTACTGGCATGAAAGCATGGGAAGATCAGATACAGAGAGCTTAAGAGATTTAATGGCAGATTTGTTTTGTGGGTAGACAGTGCATTTGGAGATGATGGATACTGAGGAAGAAGGCATTGTTTATCCTTTCACTAATGTTTGTCAAGTATTGTTTTGTTGTACATCCACAAGTGCATGTTCTTGGGTATTTATAGGGGATGGTTTGGGTTGTTAACGACATTTATGTAGATGCATGGCCCACTTTTAAAAGTTTGCTCGAAATAGTTTAACAGGATATATAAGATCGCAAAAGAAAAAAGACTAGGAATTACGTCCGGTAAAAATCGAGAACTGGGTCAGAACCAGAGTAGATGACATGACATGACATAAACATTTTAGATAAAAACTAACATCAAACTCGCTCAACCGGAACTGGTAACCTGGGCACAAGTTTACTGATTGGCAGGTCAGATTTTTTATTAAAAAAAGAAGGAAAAAATGATGTTAAAGAAACCATAATGCTGTTAAACATTCCGCTGCTCCGATGTTTTCTATTTTTCGATTGTGTTCCCTGTAGCTGCTAGGGATGTTTACGATGTAAGTTCGACCTTTCTCTTTTTCTAGTTATTGTCCAATTCGACTTTTAGAATTTTTTTTTCTTCGAAGCTCTCATTTACTTGTAGAGTGATTCAGGATGACCAAATTCAGATGATGCCGAGTTGTCTGATAGTTCGTTGATGGTGCTGAGATACCACGAGTTGACGGATCAAGGCAAAAATGGCAAGTAATCGACGATCTTTTCTAATTTGGGCCTTTTTTGGACACGTTTCGATATTTTGACCATAACTTTGACTAAGATTATCAGAATCGCGCTCATGACCTCAATTCGAAAAGCTCTTTACAGCGCGCACGTCGTGATCACCCAATTTCACTCGCTGTGCATGGACAAAATCCACTGTTTCCGAATTACCAATTATAGTTATTTTTTGTCCTTTTTAATAATATTTCGTTTGCTTTTTTAATGTAGATTACGAACTCTATTTAAATCTGATTTTTGGGATATTATTTCTCTTATTACGTATTTTCTTTTAGCATGAATATTGAGATTTTGCTATTTTTGGTAAAATTTCGATAATTAAGATTTTTTTAGCTATTTAATCCGGCTTGCGAGTTATTTTCGTATGTTGGATGAATAATAAAGATTTTTCTTGTACTCTTGACTTTTTTTCTTACTTTTTTTCTGTTAATTATTTGTTGACTTCAATCTACAGAATAATCACTATTCTGCTCGGCGTCATAGAGATTGATTCAATACTTATTTTTACTAAAGTTTGACTCATCAAAGTGCTTCATGTGCTTTGATATTATGTTTTTTTATTTAAATTGATTATATGTAAAAACTAATAAAAATTGATTAGAAAATACGAATGCAAAACAAACTAGTCGCAAATAAAATACTTGAAAAAGTTCACCAATCAAACTTAATAAAAGGATAATGAAATTCATTCATAGTAATCCATATGTTTATGTCGTAATCAAGCACTGATTATTAACACTAAAGTATGGAAAGTACAAGTACAAATAGCATTGTCGAATTGAATTTGATCGAGAGTGACACAAAAAATGTAAGACATATAATATATATAGTTTTTGTCAATTTCCTAGCCCGTGAAAATGACTTAAGTTTAAGATTTAAAAAAAGTGGAAATGAATTTTGTTGAATCAAAAGGATGTTGATAATTCAATAGAAATTGATAGAAATCTCAAATTTCATTCAATGGTAACTAAAGAAGCTAACGAATCTCCAATTGTTATAATTTCAAGAAAATTTCTTTTGAGTATAGATATACTCAATAATCCTTAGCTAAATGAATAATATTATTTATCATTATAATGATGAAATATCGATTATATGACAATTTAGGTAGAATAATGTGTTAAGACGTTAATAAACTAATTCCACGTAGAGGATAGAACTGCTGAAGACTTGCAGAACATAACGAGCTTCAAATTTTCTAACTAAGAGTATCTTCAAGAGATTTCTAAAATATATGATACTTTATATTTTAGAGAGTCAATGCCTAAGAAAAATAAGTTTTTAGAAGTTCTCCATTTTAGATTTATAATTATTGCATTTAATTAGCTCCAGATTTTAATAGTTTATATTTTTTTAAGTTATTCAAATCATTGATTGATCATCGACATATAAAGAAATTACATTAAATAAAAGATTAGGAGAAATTAATAAATATTTCTCTAGAAAAAAACAAAATGAAGAGCAAAATAGATAGGATTGTCAGAATATTATATAAAATTTACTTTTGAAAATGTTTTAAAAGACATTAATAAGTTAGTTCTACAAATAAACACGGACGTGCAAGCTGAGTCATGCATTGCGTTTGAATGGATTGACTAATAAACAAAAATGTGAATCATGTTCTATGCTTATAAGTAAATAAAGATCACTACGGTAAATACGTGAAAAGGAACAAATATGTCAAGTTAATCTTGCTTGATTGACTTGTAGGGTAAACACACAAGAAGTTCAGAAAGTGGGTTCAAGTACGATTCCATAGACCTTCAAAGAACGTATTTTTCATTTTTGAGAAAAGTGAACCTCTAGTTTCGATTTCAACCAACCAAACAAATTATTCTTCATTTCCATTGGTTATCCAAACCAGACAAGCTATGCAGTGTACACATGTTATTTAAATTTCCCGCGGTGTATATTTGATATGTAGTATGAATAAGATTAAATAATATAATGTTACAAAATTTTGATATTGTCCGATTCTTCTTACTAAATATACCGTTTGTTTATCAATTTGTACTTCTAAAATTAGGTTTTAGTTAACACTATGCTTGCTCGGCTAAACTTTTAGGTGCTTACAAGCAATGAATCTAAGAATTTATAATTATAAAGTAGGTAAAAGTTGTGCAGTAATGTTATTTGTATAAGTATTATGCCCTACGTACAATCAATTTTGGACATTAACACTTTTAATATATAATTTATACATTTTATTTATGTCGGATCTATTATTTAATTAAAATAATATTCTAACAAATTATTTCAATTAAATAATAGGAGTCTTTAGATTCAAATCTTAATAATGTGTTATTACAAACTGTGAGATACAAATTACATATAACTGAATTTTAAATCATTCGTGGTCGTAAGTCATAACGAGATACATATGTCGTTATTGCGGATAGACTATCATGTGTGGCATTTCTTACTTGTGAAGTAAGTTGCTCATCTCACAATTTAAAGTGTAATGACATTTAAATGAACACGTGAATATTTTGTTAAAAAACAAAATATTGGAGACTCATTGGATAGATTACATATGGATAATTATTTGAGTGTCAGTAGTCAATCTCTAATGTTCGGTAGTGGAATTGATCATTTAATTTGAGATCTCATATTGCCTTATATGGAAATAATCATGTGTTGGTGATGTTGGATGTTACTCTATCAAAATCGCTAATACAACATTGTTCGAGTATGTCAAAAATCATATAAAGGTTTTGAATGATCAATAAATGATTCGTCACTCATAGATAGTAAGAGATTATGATATACATTTTATTTAATTAACTTGATAATGAAATCCTTTATCGATGTGTACTTATAAGTCGAAAAGAGTTTTCGATTTACATGGATTTAATAGTGGGATGAAAAATATAATCAATAATCGAGATTGACATACTTCAAATCTCGTAATTGATTAGATCATATTGACGAAATGATTATAGTTTCACATTAAACGAAAAAGTTTGGTTTCATCATACCACGTGACATTTTTCGTCATATGTGTTACCCTGACGAATATGAATTAATTAATCTAGGTGAATTAATAATAAATTAAAATGATGTTTTAATTTATCTTATTTTATTTAGATCAAAATAATAATTTATTTCGTTAGATATCGTGATCGAGAACCAAATAGAAGAATGAAATATAATAATTAATTAATTGACAAGTGTTGGACAATTAATTAAATGAGTTGCCTAGATTAACTAAATATTGGACCAGATTAAATTTAAGTATTGGGCCAATCACTTTGACTTCTATTAATAAGTTATTAGGGTTAAAAAAATTATACAAGATAATTATTATCTTGTTAGCACAAGAAAAGATAATGTCTAATTCTCTCATTCTTGTTTCCTGTATAGATTTTCATTGAAAGCTGGATAATTGTGGATTGCAGATCATGATTTTTTGTGTTCAAAATAAGCAAAGATGTTAGCAAAATTCAATAAAGGTATAATTTGTATTACAATTTCTTTCTAAACATAAAGAAAATCCTTCGTAAAAATTGAAATATTTTTTAAATTCCATTGTGCATATTAAGTAAATTTCAAACAATTTGTACATTGTTGATGAACTAAAAATAACGTAGCAAAATTAGATCAATTTAAAAGGAAATGTTTATTGTTAATGGCTAGAATTGATAAAATACAGAATGATCACTTTGCATGAATTTGTTATGGAATGTTAGCTCTGCCCTAAGGGGATCATTTGTCGCCTTTTAAGGCCTTCTAAATCAAGCATCTTGGTCATCCAACATCATATAAGCTACAGTACTGACTAGAGACGCGTGTATAGATTGATGATGTATGAATTTATTAAAGCACGGGTCAATAACATGATTCACATCAACAATATGTACACAATAATGTACAAGCACGAGATCACTAACATGATTCACATCAACAATCTGTACATAATGATGTATATTGTGTACAAATTGATGATGTGGAAGATGTAGAAAGAGAAAAAAAAAGTCATTAACACGATTCACATCAACTTGTACACAATAAGTACAAGCAGCATTACTTAAAGTTGTGAGTCCTATAAGAATATCTGAATAAAAATAGAGTTTGATATACGCATGAGTAATTATAAGATTTGCCAAACATGCACTAAGATACACCTTGTTTAACATATATAGTTAACGTGGGCATAACCACTCAATAGCTAGGTAACTTATGCAACATGTCTTCAACTTAGTGAAACTTATAATAATGTATGCTTTTATCTCCTTGGACACATCAATTTAGCCCATGTATGGTTTTAATAAAAATTAAATTTTCGGTAGATTTTGATAAATGTTGATAAAATGAGTTGAAAAATTGATAAAAATTATAAATTTCATAAAATGTGTGATTGAAAATAAATTTGTAAAATAAATGAATTATAAAAAGGGGGAGGGGGCAAACATAAGCCTAATGTTCCAACTACTTAAACTACTATGTAATGGATTTTAAAGGGTCGATTTTGCGGTATGTGAAATTCTTGAGATCACTTTATATTCTTCTTTTTCGTTATAATAAAAACCTAGAGCGGCAAAGCAACTATATTTAAACCACTATAAATTTATGCGTCCAAGAGTAAACATGAAACTGCTCTTAGAATTTGTCCTAATTGTAATAAAACTGTTTAACCAAAAGAAAAAAGAACTTTGGAACTGTCATATATTATCATTTTAATTTTATTAAAGCAAAAAAAAAATGCCATTTATTTAGATGGGGTCTACTATTTACCCTAAAAAGGTCCCGGTTGATCTGAATTGGAGGAGAGCATCTTGGGTGGGGTAGTCGTACGAGCCCATGTGGAATGCCCAATCTATCACCAAATGACACATATACAATATTAAGCAAACTTTGACAACTATATATTTTTAATATGTTGATGGCTAAAAATGCCCTGATAAATTTAGACGTACTTAATAGAAATTTAGTAAATTGATTGTTGGAATTTAGTAAAATTAAAGAAAAATTTCATCGATTGAAGTTTGGAGTGTATTGAGAGAATACATTGAGTTCGGCCTTTTGGAGGGGGACTATTTGCCCCCATTTATAAATCTCTAAATCAAGCAACTTGGTCACCCAATGTCATACTAGCTGAAGTACCAACCTAGAAGTATGTGTCATCACCCAAATTTAAGGTTGTTGATTGGTCGTTAAGGTCGGCAAAACATGTCATCATAGTGCCTAGGCCATAGCTGTGGCCTAAGTCAAGATTACATGACACCTAGATAATCATTGCGAATTTCTAATTGGCTAAAAATGAGATGTTGACATCATGGGTGTCACTTATCGTGAGTGGTCCTCCGCATGGTGATGACATCATTTAAGAGACATGGTTCCCACGGTTCCAATAATGATGTTTGTCGATGACAACGAGCATGGATTGAGCTAACCTGTAATGGGTAGAGTTGACGTGTCATGAGTCAAACTGACATGTAATGGATAGAGCTGACCAATCACGGGTCAAATTGACTTGTTATGAGTCGTTGATCAACCATGGGTCGAGTTGGCCTATTATGAGTCAAGCAGACCTCTCGCGAGCCGCTGCCCTATCATAGGTCAAATTGGCCTATCTTGGGACATGCTGATCTGTTGATCTCTTAGTTCATCATCTTTGAAGTAAGTATTGGATTTTTATAAGTTTTCCTTCTTAAATTAAGGTAAGTACCAGCTGATTTTGTTAGTTTGGACACCAACATAATAAAATTAAAGACGGATAGATTACCTAAATTACACCGTTTATGTGTTAAAACTTAAAAGACATTTAAGAGCTCGTTTTGAGTCAATTTTTCCTCCAAAATGCATTTTGAAATAATATATTGATGCAATATGTGTGTTAAAGAATATGAAAAAAAATTGAGTTTGCATTTCATATTATTTTATTGAAAAATATATTATTGAAAATAAGAGAGAAATATGTATTTTGGAAATAGGTTGCCCAAAATTGAGAAAATTAAAATATGCTTTTAATAATAAAGACTCACAACATGAAGAAATGAGTATTATTAATTCTATTATGTTTTTAAAAAAAAAAAAACATACTTTATATTTCGTGTAATAATAGCATATTTGTATTAGTTTATATGATTGAATTAATCGTAATTGTATAAATGAGTTTTTCTCGTGATTATGATTAGAGAAAGCTGTAAATGAATTAAACCATTCAAATTTTAGCTGAAAATTAACGTGACAAAATCGACTTCTTATCCAAATTAAAGAGTCAAACTTCAGCACTAAAACTTGTCAAATTAAGTTCATCATTTGCTCAGCTTTTTTTGTTGAGATTATGACATAGTCCCGGGATTAGATTTTGTTAGGCCAGGGTCATGATCCTGTTTAGGAACATAATCACTAGATTAATCACAGGTTCATGAATTAAGACATACTTTTTCAATTATATTGTCACACAATGATTAATTGCACGGGTTTCAATGCCTAATCAAGACTGGAACATTAGATGATTAATCAATAATTAAATCTTAATTTACCGAAAGAATCTAGTCACGAAATGGTTGGCAACCATACCAATTTTACTATTCTAGTCTTCCACCGTTAGTGGTGGTTACACAAAATGCGACTTTTATTAGTGGGGTGGGGTGGGGTGGGGGTGGGGGACAAGAATATATTTTCAGGTCCCATGATTCCAACATTGCAATCGAGTGTCCACTATCATGTAGTAAATAATTCTTAAATTGAATAGTCAAAAATGGGTAGCCTTGTTTCTCACATGTTTTAAATCTCTCTTGATTAGTGTTAAGACACAATAATTAACGATGTTTAATATATAAGATATGGTAAAGAAATCCGGATCAAGAATCGATCAGATCTCCAAGGGTTATTGATTCTTGAATTGGAATCGTGGGTATTCGATTCTAGAATTGAATTTATTATTTTTATAATTCTTTATTTTTTATTATTTGTTCACATCTTCCACTAAAACGAGGGCCGCCCACTCTACGTCTAGACCTAACAATATTGGTGACTGTTGAGGGGTAATATTTGATAGGGTACTTATCAGCAATGTTCTAAAAAGCGTAAAGCGTGATTGATGTTAATGTCAAAATTCAAACTTTACGAATTTAATCGATGTCTAGACGTAAAAAAATAATAAAAAATAAATAAATAAAAAGGTTACTTAATTTTATTATAATTTTAAATACTAATCATTCTAAAAATCATTTAATAATTAAAATAATACATAACAAACATTTAAAATTATATAATACTAACTGTTACCATTAGTCAATTATATAATTTTCAAGTTTTCGAAATATAAAAACTAGATTATTTTCATAATTTCAACTTTAAAGTAAACTAGTCTTACTTAACAGATTTATAAAAACTTCATTACATATTTTCAACGTTTCCAACAAAATGATAAATTTTAAAATCATAATTACATATTAGAGATAACATTGTAGTTTAAATCTTATCTAAACATTTATTGGATGAAGTCATTTGTTTTACTTTTGTACAAATAAAATCATTTAAAAATTCGAAACTAAAGTCAGATCAAATTATTTTAAAAAATGAAAAAATAAAAATAAAGTGTGCATAGGGTGTGCTTAGTCTTGCATTAAATGGTCAACTGCTATTCGCGCTTACTGTCGAAACAAAACGTTTTACCCACGCTTGACGTCTGCCTAAATAAGTTTTTTAGAACAGTGCTTACAAGGACAGATGCTTAATAGGGTGACGACAAACGAGTTGACCCACAATAGACATTTCTTGACTAGGAACAATTTGATAATGTTGAGAAGGCGTGATGGATAGGGACCATATGGTAGACAAAGGAATGTAAACAGAGAAATTAAATCATAGATTACTAAATTAATAACTTTGTGTATATATAAAAATTATTGAAAATTGTAAATTTACTACATTCATATCCTTTCGAGGTTTCATGCAATGTGAGATTTTTGTTAGTCGACATCAAAGTCACTGCAATACCTTCAATCTTGTATGTAAACTCGTTTCCTCTTAGTCAAAAATTGATGATATTCGCTATATTTAAGAAAATTAAGTATTTTTATTCAATAATATCCTTCTCCTCTTTAGAGCAAGGATTTTGTTGAAAGTTGTAATTTCCAGCCATTCTAAATATAAATATCAACACATTCGTGAAAAAATATTGTACGTTTTAATCAATTAATATGGAAATTTATGATCTTTATCCATTAAATTCTGTTTCATCAATACTTTATACTATTAGAACGATTGACTTTCTTCTTAATTCTCGATGTCTCATCTAAACCCTAGTGACGAAAAGCCGTGGACGAATAGACTCCTCGAGCACAAATGATAATAAGATTTTAGTTGTTGACTCTTCCACCATCACAAAGCAGGTGACTTATTTATTTATCAATAGAATTTCCATATTAAAATAAATTAATCGGAATAAAAAAATGAAGTATTACTTCAATAAAAAAATTTGTAATTAAAATAACAATTTAAAAAGTAATTTACTTTTTAGTTAATAACAATAAAAACTTAAATGATTTAGAAATTATTTTTCCAAAACATTGTTAATAAATAAATCAATAAAATAAAAATTAATACGAAATATTATTCTGTCAAGACTAAAATAACCTTTCAAAAAATAACTTATTCGTTGTTTTTATTATTAAAAAAATGATAAAAATTGTATTTGACTAACAATCAACAACTTATAGAAAAATAAAAATATAAAAATAATAGACTTTACATCAACACCGACGATATTGTCTTCGATAATCATTTACGGGAAGTTTCCATCAGAATCTTCTATGGTAATTCCGACGATAATTACTGATTGAATTTTCACTAACAATCATTTACTCTTGTCAATTTTCCTTTCATTATTATTTGTGTAAAGACTCCCTCATTAATTTTGCCTAAGATCGAAAATTTCTTGGAGTCTATCTTATCCGTGAGCAATTGGAACACATGAAGTATTTCCTATGACTCAAATAATTGAAATCTAGTTTTAAATCTGTCGAAGATCAACAATGGGATTTATTGAGCTGCAAACCATTAGAAATTACCTATGACAATTGAAATTGGAAATTATCGATGAGCATATATTAAGAGAATTAAGTTCCAATTCCCATAATTCCAACCCTGCAGTTGAGTTCCCTCTATCTTGTACTATAAAAATTCTTGAATTGGGCTTGTCAAAAATGGCTAGCTTATTTCTCACATGATTTAATTAAATCAGATAATCTATCAAGATTTATAGTTAGATGAAGATTAATTAATGGTCTACAATGTATTTAGAGTAGTGCTAACACTCGATAATTAACATTGCTAATATTTACGAAATGAAAAAAGTAGTTGGATGGTGAAGATTATGCTTGGAAAAGAAATAGATCAATAATTGTAGTGTGCGATATTAGTTGTGGTTGAGAGTAAATGTTTGGTAGAGATATAAAGTGCTTACAAGTAGGGCCGGTTGATACCGGTGGCGACAATGAAGGTGATCAGCAAACAGGCATTTTTGACTATGAACAATATTGACATTGTTTAATAGGCTAGTTGAATTTAGAATATTGCAATTTATAGGGGTAGAGATTGGAAAATAATCAAGAAATTGTTTTGTAGATCAGTAAATGAATAATTTTGTAAATAAATTATTGATAATTGTAGATTTCTTAGATTCATGTTCTTCTAGGATTCCATGTTGTGTGAGATATTTGTTAGTGGACGTTAAAGTCACAACAAATAACACATAGCTCCATTAAATTGGAACAAAAAGAAAAGGCAACTAGCACAGATATTTTTGTTAGTGGACGCCAAAGTCGCTCCATTTATAAAAGAAATACATTTTTTTCATAAATTAGTGAAAGAAAAAGAAAATGATCAAAAAAGATTGTTGATAAGAAAAGTTGCTGCTCTTTTATTCAATTATTTCCATATCCTTCTTAGAGTAATTCTTTTGTCAAACGTTGTGATATCCTACCATTCCAGATATCTTTAATGGAAAATGCTAAAAGAACATAAGGGAACACATACAGATATCCAAGCGCCTCTTTATTGGATGCACCCGCTCCCCCTCCAATAGGGGGCACCGGGTGTCCATTACGGACACCCTTATGTGAAGGGTTATGTTCCTCTAGCATAACCCATTTTTAATTGTTCAACATAATCGCAGGACACATCGTTTAGTTCAGAGAGCAAGGGCTCGTTTGGTAGAATTTTGAATTGTTTCTAGGACTAAAAACGTAACTTGCCTTGACAATTTTATGGGAAAGATTTGTCTAGCTCAAATAGCTTTTAAGCTTTTAAAGAAAACTATTTCAAAGTGATTTTCTCAAAAAACTCTTTTAAACGAAACACAAGCAAAAATCATATCAAAAAAACCCTAGATATCCCATATTTTAAGAGTAATTTTACATATACAAATCGAGAATAATCATCATGTGATGTGATATTGAATGATAAGGCTAAAATATTGAATCTCATATACACACACTTAATTGATCTTATTATTTTATCTCACATTACACGATGATTTTTAGTTCAAACAATAAACATTTTTAAAAGTAAATTCTCACTCACTTTCATATAAGTAATTTTTTTTCTATTTTAATCAGACATTAAACATAAAATATTATTCTTGAGCATATTCCTTCCTAAATATGAAATGTTCGACACAATTAGATTATTTTCGAAAGAGTTATTGTTCAATTTCCTACTTATTCATATTATGAGAGAGGATATATCTATGTCTAGTATTCATATTGACTAATGATGAAATAAATTCGATTTATTTATGATATTATATCCAAAACTAGCTATCAGTTCATGTCATTTCATAACTTGGAAAAGTCCTCAATGATAAAGTGACCAAGAAAAGCGATATATACATACTTCCAAAAGGAGTTATTTGAATCATTATAGAAATATAGGCTAAAAGGGATGTACTCCCAAGAGAATAGTTTCGTGTCCAGATATGATGGATTGAGGATTTAAAGAGATAATTTTGTAAATGAGGTTATCTTTTATCTACCCTCCTCAACTTGCCCATGCTCCTCGACTTGGTCATTTTCAAAACTCTCTCTCTCTCTCTCTCTTGAAGAAAGTGAGAGAGTGGAGACGTCTTTTGAATTAAAGTTTTTAACCCACTTCATTTATTATGATTCTAGAAGTAAGTGATACTTCGTTAGAGTGTGGAGTATAATGATTGATCCAATTTTTTAACTCTCATGCCATACAATTAAGTGCCTTACTGTGTTTTTTGACGAGAATATTGGAGTAACTATTGATAGTTAAAATTTTCGATAATCACTCTACGTGATATACATGTGACAGTCACAAATAAACGCAAAGTCAAAAGATCTCTTTTGTGAACTTGAAACCTTGGGAGTTGACATTAATAATATGTTCTTACCACGTCATTTTCGTTGTCCAATTTGGTTGATCATGTTGTCGACGGGGTGTGTATAACTCTTATTTATTAAAAAAAAATAAAAACAATAGTATATCCTACAAAAGAAAATGCATCTCATTTTGCATCTCAAATTCAGATTGCTAAAATATTGAAGACGGCCAACAAGACTCTCTAGAGTTCTCATAGCACTCAACATTTTGGCCCATCCCTTTGAAGCATGCCTGTAAAACTTACTCTTAATGGAATTATTGTGAAAAAATGAAAAGGCAAACATGGTCCTAGGGTTTTATAAAATCAAATAAAAAACAACCGGAGTTAGTCCAGCTTGACAATTCAACAAATCCAGACCCATAACACAGAATCGATGTTAAATTGTGTTTGTTGGTCTGTCTATGTTAGGCGTGACGATTGAATAAGGTCTTTTTCTCCTTAATTCCAAAATAAAAGATAGATACGGAGTCAAGTGGGGATTTTGTGTTCTTCCAATTCGCTTTCATCAGTTACAGTAGGATATGAATATGGTCAATTTTAGTGAGTAGCACATACGTCAGTTGGATAAACACACCCCAATTTGACTTCATTATCGATGCAAGTTGTGTCTTTTATTGACTACTGAAACTATGTTCCAAGACTTTTAATGACGTTTAAAATTTGTTGTCCAAACATGTCGTTGGCTCTATATTTTTCAAGTGAAGTTCATGACATTAATTGCAAAAAAATGAGAATCAATTAGGTATGTTGAAGATTAATGTGTCATCTCTCCGGTGTCCTTTTACGACGAGGGTTTCAATAAAAAGACATTCCAAGCCTTGAGGATGCAATAAAAAAAAAAACTTATTTTAAATATTTCAACAAAAAGAAAATAAATTATAGTTTCAATATAATTCAAATTGATGCCTTGCTAAGCCATGGCATCATGATTCTGGACTCAAGTGGTCATATTTCATTTTCTATTTTATGGAATTTTAGTACACCAATTCAAAATATAAAAGGAAAATAATTCTGGTCACAAAATAAAGCAATATCTTTAATTAACACAGTAATAAACTGAAATCATATTTTTACCATTTAAATCATTTTTTTAATTCTCAATTTCATTTTAGTTAAAACAGTATACAAATAACTTAAATCATGTTTTTATCATTTAAATCAATTTTCTTTGAATTCTTTGTAACAATTCTTAGGCATAGGTAGCCACGTGGAAGATTGACGTGGATGCTAGGTCATTCAATAGCCAGCAAGGCACTATTAGACTGAGTTCAATGTATAATTGAAAATAAATTTTGACCATTTTCAAATTGATTTATCGATATCGGCAAGTGGAGCATTATTAGATAATTTTTATGGGGATATTTATCTAACTGATTATACAAAATAAGTTCTTTTATATTGAATAGTCTTGAAATAGCATACTAATAAATGTATTTTTACAAAATTCATTTTCAACCATATTTTCATAAAATAATGTTATATATAAATTCAAAAATTTTCTTTATTTATAACTACAAGTTCTCCTAAAAATCGTGAATTGTGTTACGTAATTAAGGTTTTCAATTTTTTGTTCATTTTTGTACTTATGTCCTCAACTTTATTTAATCGCATTCCTGTTTTCAACCTTATGTAAGTTAATGTATATTTTCTCTTATAATGGTTTTCATTCGAAAAAATCATTAGGCTCTCATAACAAGACTTGTTTGCCCCCACATATTTTTTAAATAATCAAAATAACAAGAAGTAAAAGCACCTTATTTCAATATATGCTAACCGAATATTTGAATAGATATTTGTATTAGAGACAAGATATGCTTAGAAATTGAAGGTTGAAGATTAGGATGCTTGAAAAAAAATTGGTAATATAAGTGCGAATATGAGCAAAACTTGAGGATCTATTATTACAATTAAAATGTATTGCAGATAACAAAAACCGTGATGTGAATATAATTACCCACAAAAAAACAACTCTAACCTAGATATATTTAAAACGAGATAATTACCTTTCTCGTTTTTGTTTCATTTTCTTAAATGTTAGGACAAGGTACCGGAATCAGTTATCCATGTCCTATAACAGGTCCAATGACCAACACGATCTAATATTTGAATAAAAATATATGGAAAAGAATATAATATGATTCGCATTATAAAATTTGCAACAATAAATTTCATGTGAGCCTCATTTAAAACTCACAAAATATTTGGGATATACAATATAAATTTATTTTTCTCTGCTTGAGCAAAATTTTCTTCACTCAAGAAAGAAATAGGCAATGCTCTGAATACAACAATTATACACACATTTTTTTAAATTATGACTATCTCTTGCTCCTACAGTTTCTCCGAAGATTATGCTCAGCTGTGTTGTGAAATTTGACTCTCAATTAATTCCCTTCAATGGATTAGCATTTTGGAAGATCCTTAGGATGTGGCAAAATAGACTCATTAGGGCCATTTCCACTGTCCACCAAAAATGCCATTTTCAGTCCCCATGTTGTGTGCACTTCCAAATGGCAATGCATAAACCACACTTCTGCCAATGCACAAAAGTACTGCGTGAGAAAAAATAGAGAAAATTAAGTTGGCGTCTTTGGCATGCTCGATTAGACACGACTGTGCAATTCTGTCTATTCTCGCTCGATCAAATCTAGCGTACCTAATACGCGGTTACGGTTTTTATCTAGATTATCTTAGTAGTCAAAGAAAAAAAATGTGATCTACATAAAATTTAATTTAAATTGTGAAACATGATAGATTTTCTCGTTTGAAATAAAAGTTTTAAGTTGCGGCATATTAAGGCATGGTAAAAATTTCCAATGACCACACTAGACTGCCGCCACCGCCCATCTCTCCTGTAAATTGAACATCACACTTCCGACCACCATTTTGTTTAAATCCATACAACTCAATTTGCAGCCATTACCAAGAGATAACTCCTTTCGACTCTTGTTCATTAAGGCTTATTTGTTAAAACTTGACCAAAAGATTTCAACTTATCAAATTTTAATTTTAACAACACATTTCATAGGATTCATAATTTTTATCAATTTTTCAATTCCAAATTTCATCAACATTTATCGAACTCTGCAAAAACTTTTATCAATTTTTTTTTAATAACCCCTAAACATCAACATTTTCGACGTGTATATATATTTGTATACCTACCACCCGGTGGGGGATATCAAAATCAACAAATAAAAGACCCTTTTAGCGTACCTTTTATTAATATTATTATTAAATTCTTAATTTTCCGACCAAAATGGCTGGTAAAAATTAATGTCTTAGTTTTGGTTGGTATGTGTCTTCATCAACTATAACAACGTCCACAAAAGCATGCTTTTTATGCAAATGCTGTAGTAGGATTCATTTGTAAATAGAGGGTTACATTGACATTCTTGTCCAAATGCATCCTAAAACCCAGGCCCGGCCCTAGACCAAAGTCAATTAGGCAGTGGCCTAGGGCCTCAAAACTTAGGGGGCCTCAAAGTGCGAAGGCCCAAATATATTTATTTGATAATAGGCTTTGGCCACGTAATGAGATAGATTATTCTAAGCTTTGTGCGGAGTTGGAGCCTGAGAAGAGGCGGGATGAGGTGAATAATAGTAGTGTGTTTTGGTGGGATGCGGAGGTGGACAGACTTGAAGTGGAGGAGCTTGAGAGGTACAAGGCGGCTTTAGGGAGTCGATAAAGAATTTGAACACAAAAGTAGAATAGCAAATTTTGTTACGATGATAATTGATACAAACTTCTTTTTCTTCGTTAACACCCATCGCCTTTGGAATTATAGATTTGAATCCATCTATAGAAGCATTTGCAATTTTTTATACACATAATATGAAGGAAAAAACAGTTTGAATTTTTATAATTTTTATGTTGTTATTATCTCTTTTGCAAATTGGTCATCAATGACATAAAAGAAATTTTTGTTTGAGGTGATTTCTATTTTTATTGTACTTTTTGTAAAATGTAAAATGATAAATAGTAAAAATTTCGTTTTACCAAAATCTCAAGAAAAGATGAATTTAAATTCGACACGATGAAGGGATTCATAATAATTAGTCTTCTTGGACCTCTAAATTCTTAAGATCGATTCTGCTAGTAGTTAGACTAACAGTTTGACATATTTAAGCTCGCGTAAAAGAATATTTTGCTCTATTTTTAAGAAATTCAAGCTGTTAATAGCCACAAGGAAGAGCGAAAAAAAAAAAAAAAATCAGCACAACATAAATCGTGTAACTTGTTTACTCTTCCATAAGTGCATATGAAAGAAATGTTTGTTACAAAATTATTTATTTTGCAATTAATTACGTTTCTACAATATTTATAATTGTCCTCTATTAACATTCCGTGACTTTTACTTGGGTTATTTTACGTACCAATAGGCATTTTTTTGACGAAAATCTATCAAAAATGGGTGTGGATTTTCTAGGTTGAATCACTCAAGTCAAGTAGAACGTTGGAATGATAGAAAGGATTAATACATGGAGTGGGACGTGGACTTTACCTTAGAATAGTACATATGAGGAGTTTGATCAGCAAAAAAAAAAAAAAAAAGAATTAAATGAGCAAATTATTCATCGATTACACATCTGCCTACTTTAATCATATGTGCAAGTAGTCAATAAGAAATGTGTAGTAAATAAGCGATATTTTGTAGATTTATTGGAAATACAGTTAAAAGTTAAGTTTGATAATTTATAAATTTTGTGAAAGGAGGCTAAATTTAACAAATATATCAATTCACCTTGAGCTCTAGTGCTTGTACAATCTTAAATCTCCCTTCTTTTTTGTTCTCTATTTTTTTATAATTACATACAAAAAAATTAAATTACATTTGTAATAAAATTATGAAGATTCTCTTGCATCAAATAATATAAACCGATGAATAAGTGATTAAAATATAATTATAGGAAGGGAAAAAAAAACAAAAAACAAAAAAAAAAGGTCACGACATCATTTCATAAAACGTTAATGCTTGCATTGTACTGTGTTCCCCTTACGGGTTTCTCATGTTTTCTTCCCACTTTTTTTTTTTTTTTTTCCTCTCATTTTCTGCTAATTCCAAACTGTTGGCGTTTGTCTTCTTTATTTTCCCCACGGATTTTGACCGGCCGTGTAGTTTGACTCTGACAAGGAATTATTGACTTAACCCTTTTTTTTCCCCTCAATTTGTACTAGTTCCAAACCGTTGGATTTGTATCTTCCACAGAGTTTTGTTTAGGTCAAAGGTTGACATCAATAGTGATTATGGTGGAAAAATTCCAGCTGCTAAGTTTGATTTTGATAAGGATCATTTGTCTATTTTTCATTTATATTACAGTTGCTCACTACTAGCCACTAGCTTTATAGAGTGGGCCTTATATTATAATACAAGAATATTGAGGAAATAATAAAAAATTCCTATCTATCGAGTAATCAATTATATATAACATAAGTGATGTTATTTAAGTATACATTCGATAAGACAGAATTGAAAAGTATAATAAATAAAACTAGTACATTATTATTCAATCTTCGATAATAAACATGTTATAGATTTATTTATTTTTAATATGGAATTATATTTAATTCAATTTTTTTGATGGGCTAAGGCCTTTTCACATTTCAACTGGGAAAGATGATTGGAAGTCACGGTCTTGTATGATTAATAAAAGAAAATCTAATTGTGGGACTTGCTTAATCCACAAAGAAACTTATAGCCAATTTTCCAATCATATCTTCTTATTATTGGTGCTTTGATTATAATTGTTACCTTCCAACATTAAAAGCCGTGATTGAATCTTAGACTAATTGAATTTTTGATAGGAATGAATAAAAATAAATATTCATGAATTTTTTATCACCAAATTTAAGTAATTATGTATTTCTTACTTACTAGTCAACATTGAACGTGCAACTTTAATAAAAATATATAAAAATGAATATTCAGGATTTTTCTATCACCATATTTAAGTAATTATTTACTTTAAACTTACTAATCAACATTGAACGTGCGTTGTATGTTATTATGAAATATTTTATAAGTGTTATAAATGAGATATTTGAATATGCGTGAATGTTAATTAATTTAGAATTAATACCATGAGATATATATACATGACAATGAATGTAAAATTATTTATTTTAATTTTTAATTAAATGAAGATGAATGAAAAATGCAATACATTAATTAATTTAGAATTAATACTAAGAATATATACGTGACAATGAATGTTAAATTATTTATATGAAATGAATATAATTTAATTTTCAGTGAAAACTAGATGTTAATTAAAATATGAATAATTAACTTCATTCTTGAATATATAATCCTAATTAATATTAATTAATTGAATGTTAATGTTAATTAATTGTTAATAACATCGTGAATGTGAAGTTTTAATTAATATTAATTAAATGAATGTTAATGTTAATGTTAATGTTAATTAATTGATAATTAATTATAGTATTTATTACAATTTGTAAATTAAATACATATTGAAAAATAAAAAATAAGGTATTATTCAAATAATTGAATTGGCGTCTCAAAAATTATTCTCATTTAATGTGATATTTAATATACTAGTCATAATTGAACATGCGTTGCACTTCATTCTGAAATGATTTATAAGTTTTGTGAAAATAATATTCAATCATTCATTTGTCATTTTGATCTAAATATGAGAGAAATAAAAGTCCTTGAAAGTAAATATTTATTATTATGCATGCACGAAAATAATGAAATGAATATCTGAATGTGAGTATTAAAATTACAACTAAATACATAAATGAAGATGAATGATAAATACGATACATGAATTAATATGAATATTAATTAATCTAGAATTAATACCAATGAATATATATATACGTGACAATGAATATTAAATCATGTATACCAAATGAATATAATTTAAGTGTCTAATTAAATGAAATCGGATGCTGTTTAGTAAACATGGACGTGAATAAAGAAATACATTCTTGAATGCGAAATTATAATTAATATTAATTAAATAAATATGAATGTTAATGTTAATGTTAATTAATTGAAAATTAATAATAAAGACATGACCGTGAATGTGAATGTGAATGTGAAATTTTAATTAATATTACTTAAACAAATGTGAATCTTAATTGAGAATTAATAATAGGGAATAAATGCATGAACAATGATTTTGCAGTATTTATTACAATTTACCATACTGAAATAATTGAATTGTATTAGGGCTATAAACATCTAAAAAATTATTGTCACTTAATTTGATATTTTATATATTATAACATAGATGTATAAAATGAATTTTGTTCCATAAATATCCTCAACTCATAAATAATTTTTCAACCATATAAAAATCAATATCCGTCAATTAAAACCAATTGCCGACCTATGCGTGGAAATTAAACCTTATGGTTAATAACAAAATGGTACATGCTCTATAGACTTTTTCTTTTTTCCACGTCTGATCTTGTTAGGATTGAAATTTTGTACAAACAAAATTGAGAACTTTCAAGGGTAAAGTTTATATATAGTTCTTTTGTTTAAACTTTCAACCACTTGTTCACGTTCACGTTCACTTATCATCAACACACATTTATGGGACCGTCACCCATCTTAATTATAATCTCATTAACTATAATTATTTTTCTTTGCATAAACCATGCTCTATTCCATAATATCAGTGTATGTCCATGGGTGAAAATATACATATAATAGGAACCCGGTGAGTGGCTAAGGATTCGCACTCCTTTTGAGATCCCACAATCATATTCATAAGGAACTTCTTTTCTTCAAGGTTTGATCCTATCCTTTTTATCGAAAGGTATGCCTAATTTTTCACTGAATATTAAAATACTATATTATCGTCTCCTTGATTTCTTTAGAATGATTATTATTGTCTGTTTCTGTTTTCTTGGGGACTTTTCAGTTTTTATGGCTTTTTTTTGAAGACTTCAAAATTTTCAAAGATCTGGGTAATGAATTCATGGAGATCTCTATCAAGTTCAAATTACTTTATAGAATACTTGTATTATAAAAATGAATAATGATCATTATCACGAAATTTACTCTTCTGACTGATTACGTTATCTGGTTAAAAAATTGGTTGATTTTTTTCAATGAATCTTGACCGTTTATTGAAGGTTGAATTTGTGGATTCGTTTTCACATTCTTGATTCTTCATTTGATAGAGTATATTCTGTTTGTCTACATTTTCTTGAATTTTTATGCCAGCTGTGTTTGTGTGTACACACACAGCAGGAGCAATCTTTGAATAATGGATCCAAAGAGAGATGGGGAAGAATAGAGTAATTTTTTGGGTCAACGTCAATTAGGCAATTAATAATTGAAGATATGGGATGACTAAGTTGTCGAACTACGTCATATTTATTGTTTTCATCTGCACAACTTGCAATAGAGTTTTCTATATTAGAGCAATCTGATAGAAGTGGGTTTTAATGAGTGTGTCTTATTCAAGAACAGATATGAGGTGGTAATTTGCTTTAATTCTGATCATTTTTATGCAGGTGCATCGTTAAGACTTAAGAGAGTGTTGAGTGACATTATTGAGTCGAAGACTTGATAGATTACTGCCATGGGAGATGAAAACATCTATACGAATGATGGAACACTGGATATCCATAAAAAGCCTGCTGATAAGATGAAAACTGGAAATTGGAAGGCATGCCGTTTTATCCTTGGTAAGGTTTCTATTTAGTTCTATACAAGGTGCAAGTATAATTAGTTCGAGTAATTTAATTTCTATTAACGTAATTGAAACTTTATTCGACTAGGAAATGAATGCTCTGAGAGGTTGGCATACTATGGCATGAGTACTAATCTGGTGAATTATCTGAAGTTACGCCTTGGCCAATCGAATGTGACTGCATCAAACAATGTTACGAATTGGTCGGGAACTTGCTACATCACACCACTGATTGGAGCTTTCCTGGCTGATTCCTACCTCGGAAGATACTGGACAATTGCCAGTTTCGTAATCATTTATCTTATAGTGAGTATTTCTCCTTGTCTTCAAAATTCTAATTTGATTTCACTATGAATGTTTTGTTCTAGTTCTTGGGGATCCTCATATCTGTACCATGTTTAGGATAACCACGCCTGTGACATGTTTGATGGGGGCAATAATACACTTGTTATTTGTATAACGACTTTGACTTTTATTCTTGATTGAGAGATATCGTGGAGTCAAGCAGGTTAATTTTTCCGTGGAAATTCACGAAAATATTTTGTTATTTCAGGGAATGACACTCCTAACGTTGTCTGCTTCAGTCCACGGGCTAAAGCCTGAATGTATTAAGGACGATTGTAATCCAACAGGATCACAAGCTGCAGTCCTTTTTGCAGCACTATACATTATTGCACTCGGAACTGGTGGAATCAAACCGTGCGTCTCCTCCTTTGGCGCAGATCAGTTTGATGAAACTGATGAAATCGAGAGGAAAAAGAAGAGCTCCTTCTTCAATTGGTTTTATCTGTCAATTAATATCGGTGCTCTTATTGCTTCGACAGTTTTGGTATGGATACAAATGCATGTGGGCTGGAGTTGGGGGTTCGGGGTTCCAACAGTTGCTATGGCTATTGCAGTCGTGTTTTTCTTCTCGGGGAGTTATCTGTATCGGCTCCAAAAACCCGGAGGGAGTCCCCTCACACGAATCTTTCAGGTGTTGGTTGCATCCATGAGAAAACATAGCGTAAAAGTTCCATCTGACAAGTCTCTCCTATATGAAACTCCCGATATGGAATCTAACATTCAAGGGAGCCGCAAACTTGAGCACACTGAGAAGTTCAGGTAGTTATATTAAAATCAAGAATTTCGAATACTTGCAAAGTTTTTGACACTATACTAAATTGAACATATTAAATTATAGGTTCTTTGATAAGGCTGCAGTGGAGACTGAAACAGACAATGTCAAAGGTATGGTGGATCCCTGGAGACTTTGCACCGTTACTCAAGTTGAAGAACTGAAGTCGATAGTCAGGATTCTCCCCGTTTGGGCATCTGGAATAGTTTTTGCAACTGTATACAGTCAAATGAGCACAATGTTTGTTCTGCAAGGCAACACCATGGACCAACATATTGGCCCTCATTTTGAAATTCCATCAGCATCCCTCTCTCTCTTTGATACAGTCAGTGTCATTTTCTGGGTGCCCGTTTACGACCAAATAATCATACCGGTTGTAAGGAAGTTCACACGTCATGAACGCGGATTTACCCAGCTCCAAAGAATGGGCATTGGACTTGTCATCTCGATTTTTGCCATGGTCATTTCGGGTGCACTTGAGGTTATTAGGCTTGACTATGTGAGAAGAAATAATTACTATGATCGTAAAACAATCCCCATGTCAATCTTCTGGCAAGTGCCTCAGTACTTTCTGGTTGGATGTGCAGAAGTTTTCACATTCATTGGCCAATTGGAGTTCTTTTACGACCAGGCACCTGATGCGATGAGAAGCTTGTGCTCGGCTCTCTCTCTCACGACGGTTGCATTAGGTAACTACCTGAGTACTCTTTTAGTGACGATTGTGACCGACATTACCACAAGAGACGGGAAACTTGGTTGGATTCCGGATAACTTGAACCGGGGCCATCTCGACTACTTCTATTGGTTATTGGCCATCCTCAGCTTAATCAACTTCTTCGTGTATCTGTTGATTGCAAAGTTCTACACTTACAAGAAGGTCACAGGAAAACCTCATTGATTGAGTCCATCTATTATTTAGGTTATCTTTTAGCGCTTCTTATGCTTTGTTACCATGTGATGAAAATTTGTGAATACAGAGGGGAAGTGTTTTTTCTTCTTAATCCAATAATTCTTATTGTTAATTTCTGCATAATTTTTCTGTTCTTGAAACTATTGTTCCTTTAACATCAAGTGTGCTAAAGATAGAGAGCATGTTTGGGAAAGCTTAGGTTAATAATTGAGCATGTCCGACATGCTATTTATCAACATATTTTGTAGAACTCATAGTTTATAATCACTTAAATTAAATTACTTTCGCCAAACACGAACAAAGTTTTGTCTACTCACTATCTTTTGAGGCCAAGCTTACCGCTCCACAGGAGCTTTCTTAGTAGAATTCAAGTAGGGAAGATAAGAATGTTTGGCTAAGCTTGAAAAGTTTACTTAAAAGTGAATAAGTAGATTTTAAAATAAGAAATCCTTTTAATTTGTCAAGGTTGAATCTGTACTTTTAACTCCAACTAGTAGAAGTTGTCCAAATGATATGAATCACTTATTTTCCTTTCAAGAATATATAAATACAAACTAGAAGATAAGGCAAAGTCTAGTGAGAGGTCCAAAACATATTCATTGTACATATGTGAAACTGAATCCCCTTCTCAGCTCTGCTAACAAAGCGAAAACAGACTATGGTTTTTCTAAAAGCAATTCAAACATCGTTCACTCCTATCCATCATCTTGTCCACAAAAGAGAGTACTTTCAGAGACGACGGGTTATCCTGTCCCTCAGCAAGTCGAATGATTCGGATAATTCAAATCCAGAGGGTAAGGCACCTGAAGGAGATACTCGTAAGCAGGAGCTTCTTGCCAGAATTGCAATGCTTCAAGCACAAAAAGTCCGTCTCACTGATTACTTGGATGAAAGATCAGAATATCTGACCCAGTTTGCTGAAGAAGCCAATGCCGAAATTGACCAGATAGGAGAAAATGCCCTGAAAGAATTGGATGAAGCCGGAGCCAGGGTCTGTTGAACTTCTTTTTTATAAAATGCGTAGAAAAAGCAGACTTTTTAGGAAATTCCATCTATCAATAACTGGATTTTGTTCATTTGTTGAGCAGATAATGGAAAATATTGAGAGCCAGATGCAAGCCTTTGAAGAATCTGCGGAGGAAAACAAATTGGAGATTGAGAAGAATGAACAAACGGTAACAGACTTTGAAGACCAAATTCAGAGAGACAGAAATGAAGGGCTATTCTTCAAAAACTTGAAACCCAAAACACCAATTGAAGTAGAAAAGACCAAGGAAGAAACACAGAAAATCAGGGAGCTTACCAAAAAAAATGCAGGTTCAGTAACTAGAAGGAACATTTACCTTGCGCTGATTGGCTTAGTAGTCATTGGCATCATTGAAGCCTCAATCGATTCGTTTGACTGGCGGAAAGCTGCAGTTCTCGGGATTATTTTAGTCGGTTTGCTTTCTCAATTTATCTACGAGCAGAATATGGTATCAGAAACAGAAAGAACAGAACAGAATACCAACGAAAAAAACAAGTGAAGTACACTTTCCCCCTCTCGAGTTGATCACACCATGGAACATATGAACGCATCATTTATAGCCCCAAAAACAATATTACTATTTGGAGCTAAGTATCAAGAAGCCTTGCTTTTCAATTGGCCTCCATGTTTGCTGATACCAATTCGGTTAATTAATGCTTTATTGTAATCATTTTGTCCACAAACAATAGAAGTAAGAATATTAATTTGTAGTTTGTACCTTCTGCATATCACCACTATGATGCAGAAGGAATTAAATCTCCAAACAAAATGAAGCTTTTTGTTTCCTATTAACATGCTACTCTAACCAGAGAACTTGTTGTGATGTAGCATGAATTATAACTCCAAATAAATATGTTAGGCTAACCTCAATTTTGTATGATACGTTTCTTTGGTTATACCACTACGATCAACAAAACCGTCAAGCTTAGTGAACAACGTTTCACCCATACATATAATTAGAAAAACAGAAACTGCACCAGTATTTGTGAACAATAAAGTTTTGTTGCGGTTCCATATTTCGAGCTCACAGTAAGCATAGGATCTGTGATGTATTCTAACTCTTTCATAAAGATTATAGCGCATATGTGTGTGGGCTACGGATATGAGCCTGGATGTTAAGCACTTAACCGAAAGGGGAAATTAGGCCCAATGCCCTAAAAAATTAACTAATTTGATAAGTACGCTACTTATTAATTAAATCACTGAACAACGTAATCAATACGATTACGTTAAAACCTCCCCCAAACCTCCAAACCCTTGACGCCTTCGTGAATGAGGAGAGTAGCATCGCCACCATCTTTCACAATTCAAATCGGGTCTGTCATCGGGTCTCCAATCGAGAGCCTGCTCAGTACACCACCAATACTTGTAGAGTGTTTCACCCTTTCAGGCGAACGCCGTCTCTCTATCCTTAGCAATGGCCGTTGCGGCGTGGTCCTCGGTGGAAAAGATGTTGCATGAACACCATCTCACCGCCCAAAGTAGTTAACTCTCGATCAATACGATGGTTTGGATGGTCACGTTGTCGGTGATTCTGATTTTTGTAACTGTACATTTATTAGAGGCATTTCTTTTCAAGTCTCTAACTTGCTTTGATTTTTGTTGAGTATTTTCGACTTGTGAACAGGGATATGAAACCCAGTTTGTTAATTAGAGCAGATAGACATCTTTAACTGGCTGATTTTGGTTTAGCTCGTATATTTGGGAGCCAAGATAGAAGGTTCACTCACCGGATATGAGACAGGAAAACCTCAGTGAGAGTGGATTATGACAAGGTGGAGGAAATAGTGGAGAGAGGTACCTGGGATATGTGCTTGGAGAGGTATGAGATGTTCTTAAAGCAATATTGTTGGAATTTATCGATCTAAAGCTCTTTTAAGAGAGCTCTTACTTCTTTGTATGGAGGAGGTTGGATTATCATTTACCGGTTAGTGAAGTAACCGAACTTTCAAAACAAAAAACATATAAAACAAAACAAAAACATATATACTCTGCTGGTTTTGCTCCAGATCAGAGGTGAAGGAGGAAGTCTTTTGAATGTTTATATTTTTGAACGGTTTATTCTATATTTTCTTCATTAAAATCTTCTTACAACTTGGCTCCATATATAGCCAAAACATAGATAAATATTTTTAGATTTTCCTACCAACTAATATACTAACTTTCTACTACCATACTGTTAGAAGTGGTGTTTAGGATGGCTGCCACGTTGATAAAGCTGTTATGTATTTTATTTGAATGTTTCTAAGTTTGTTTCCTAGTTTTTAGGAGTTGATTATTTTCAGCAGTGGTGTGTTGAATCGTGACTTAATTCTAGGTCTATGATGTTAGTGGTCAGTTATGTTTTCATGTTTAAATTGTAGTTCTGAAAAATGAAAAATATTCAAGCAAAAGGTTCTTTGTTCTTTCATTGTTATTCTTTAACAATTGCTGCTCATTCAGCAACAGAAAAACTTATTTCTCTGTTTTTCATATTCAAGAGACAACAATTGGTATCAGAGCTCTCTTTTTAAGGGACCTGTAAGTGTTTAAGATTGAATCCAAGTGGTTGCCATGGACGCAGAAACCAGTTTTTCATCGATTGTGCCTCCAGTTTTCGACAGTGAAAATCATCAAATCTGGGCTGTAAGGATGGAAACTTATTTGGAAGCCTTGGATATCTGGGAAGCAGTGGAAGAGGACTATGAAATTACTCATCTACCAAACAATCCCACGATGGCTTAGATTAAAAATCACAAGGATAGAAAAACAAAGAAATCAAAGGCAAATGTCTACTTGTTTGCTGCTGTCTCTTCGAGTATATTCACTCGAATTATGTCTCTAAAGTCAGCCAAAGCTATCTGGGACTATCTTAAGGCAGGATATGAAGGAGATGAACGAATCAAAGGCATGCAGGTGCTAATCTCATAAGAGATTTCGAGTTGCGAAGGATGAAAAAATTAGAGTCTATCAAGGACTACTCTGACAGGCTTCTGAGCATAGCAAACAGGGTAAGATTGCTTGGCTCCGAGTTTACTGACTCAATAATTGTTGAAAAAATTCTTGTAAATGTGCCCGAGAGATTTGAGGCAACAATAACCACCTTAGAAAATACTAAGGATCTGTCCAAGATTACCTTGGCAGAATTATTGAATGCCTCGCAGGCACAAGAGCAATGGAGAATCATGAGAGAAGATGGAGTGCTGAAGGTGCACTGCCAGCCAAACATAATAATTACGGAAAGTACAAGAAGAAGAAAATAAGAAGAATTAGCCAACATATGGAGAAAATACCACAAACAACTACAACAAAGGCAAGGCAGGAAACTTGAAGGAAAATTATCCTCCATGCATTGTGGCAAGAAAGGTCATCCACCCTTCAAGTGTTGGAGTAGACCAGATGCAAGATGCAGTAAATGCAATCAACTTGGGCATGAAGCTGTAATTTGTAAGAGTATATCAGCAACAAGAAGCAGAAGCTCAAGTTGTTGGAGAAGAGGGGGAATATCGGCTTTTTGTTGCAACATGTTTCTCAAGCAATAGCTCGAGTGAATGTTGGCTAATTGACAGTGGCTGCACAAATCACATGACTCACGACAGGGGGTTTTTCATAGACTTGAAGCCAGCTGATACCTCCAAAGTCAGAATTGGAAATGGAGAACTCATAGCAGTGAAAGGACGAGGCACTGTTGCAATACCAAGCTGTTCAGGTACAAAGTTTATCACTGATGTACTTTATGTTCCTGAAATTGATCAAAATCTGTTAAGTGTTGGACAACTAATTGAGAGATGCTTCAAAGTCACTTTCAAAGAAAAGCACTGCCTAATTAAGGATGCAGCTAGTCAAGACATGTTTAAGGTAAAAATGAAAGGGAAAAGCTTCACACTTAACCCACTGGAGGAGGAGCAAGCTGTTTTTTTAATCAAAGAAAATGTCACAGAGGTTTGGCACAAGAGACTCGGGCATTATCACCATAAAGGCTTGTTGCAAATGAAAGCAAAACAAATGGCATTTGATCTACCCGAATTTGATGATCACTTACCAAACTGCAAGGCATGTGAGTTTGGTAAGCAAAGCAGAAAACCGTTTCCTAAGGCGGTTTGGAGAGCTTCAAGAAAGTTGCAATTGGTTCATACAGACATTACAGGCCCTCAAAAAACACCTTCTTTAAACAGTAGTCTTAACTACGTTGCATTTATTGATGATTACACAAGGATGTGTTGGATATTCTTTCTGAAGCACAAATCAGAGGTGGCACGGGTTTTTTGGAGCTTCAAAGCCAGAGTTGAGAATGAGAGTGGTTGTACAATTCAGATTCTCAGATCAGACAATGGCAAAGAGTATACATCTAAAGTATTAAACCAATTTTGTAAGGAAGCATGCATTCAACTCAGCTAACAACCCCATACACTCCACAACAAAATGGTGTTAGTGAGAGAAGGAATAGATTGATATTGGAGATGACTCGATGCATGCTACATGAAAAGAACTTACCAAAGAAATTCTAGGCAGAAGCAGCAAACACTTTTGTTTTTTTGTAAAATCGACTCCCAAAAAAGCTGTAAAGAATCAGACATCTTTTGAGGCTTGGTTTGGACTTAAACCATCTCTAAACTTTCTTAAAATATTTGGTTGTTTATGCTTCACTCACATTCCACAGACAAAGTGTGATAAATTGGACAAGAGAGCATCACCAGGCATCTTCATTGGTTACAACAATGTCACCAAAGCTTACAAAGTTTTCCAGCTACAAACTGGGAAAATTGTCATCAGCAGGGATGTGCAATTTGTAGAAGATGAAGAATGGAACTGGGATGAAGCAAGAAAGCTAATCAAGCTTCAAATGACCCGAAGCTCAATTTTCCTCTTCGAAATACTGTTGAACTCTAAAGATTGGAAAAAAGAGATGGTGGATGACACTCCAGTCAGGGGCACTAGATTTCTTTTTGATGTCTATCAGAGATGCAACATTGCAATTTGTGAGCATGGAAGTTTTGAAGAAGCAAAACTTGATCAAAATTAGATGGTTGCAATGAAGGAGGAGTTGTATATGATTAAAAAAACAAGACACGGTAGCTTGTTGACAGACCTCAAGATAGAAAAGTCATTGGGGGTCAAATGGGTGTTCAGAACTAAGCTCAATGATGATGGCTCCATCAACAAGCACAAGGTAAGGCTCGTGGTTAAAGGTTACGCTCAGATTTTTGGAGTGGACTACTCAGACATTTGCACCAGTGGCCAGGCTAGACACCATCAGATTGCTACTTGCAATTGCAGCACAAAGAAATTGGAGAGTATATCAACTAAATGTCAAATCTGCTTCCTTGAATGGAGTTCTACAAGAAGAAATATACGTTGAGCAACCTGAAGGGTTTGTGAAGGAATGTGAAGAAGATAAGGTTTATCTTCTTAAAAAGGCTCTCTATGGTTTGAAGCAAGCTTCAAGAGCTTGGTATAACATAATTGATGAGCACTTGCTGAGTCTTGGATTTGTCAAAAGCTTGTCAGAATCCACGCTTTACGTCAAGTGTGCTGGTATAGAGATTCTAGTTATCTCATTGTATGTTGATGATCTTCTAGTTACGGGAAGTAATATGAATTTGATCGAAAAGTTCAAAAAAGAAATGGAGGCTTTCGAGATGACTGATCTTGGTCTGATGACATTCTTTCTTGGAATGGAGATCAAGCAAGGACTGAATGAAGTGTTCATTTGCCAGAAAAAATATGCTAAGGAGATTCTTAAGAAATATCACATGGAAGAGTGTAAGGAAATGAACACTCCTATGAATCAGAAAGAAAAATTATGCAAGGAAGATGAAGTTGACAAGGTCGATGAAGCAGAATTCAGAGGATTAATTGGGTGCTTGATGTACTTAACATCTACAAGGCCAAACATTTGCTGTAAGTATTTTGTCTAGATTCATGCACTGCCCGAGTGAGATACACTTGAAGGCAGCAAAGAGAGTAATCAGATACATCAAAGGAACTTGGAATTATGGAATCAAGTTCATGAAGAACAGGGAATCCAAGCTAACTGGCTTTTCTGACAGTGATGGGAAGGCTCAATGGATGACATGCAAAGCACATCTGGGCACTGTTTTAGTTTTGGGTCAGGAGTTTTCTCATGGTGCTCTAAAAAGCAGGACATTGTTGCTCAATCCACAGCAGAGGCAAAGTTTGTAGTTGCAATAGCAGCTGTCAATCAAGCGTTATGGCTAAGAAAAATATTGATTTATCTGCACATGGAACAAAATGAAAGTACTGAGGTGTTCGTGGACAACCAAACAGCAATATCAATTTCTCACAATCCCGTGTTTCATGGGAAAACTAAGCATTTCAACATCAAGCTTTTCATCTTGAGGGAGGTGCAAAAGGAAGGTGTTGTAATTCTTGTCTACTGCAAATCCGAAGATCAGCTAGCAGATATATTTACCAAGCCTTTGCCAGTTAGCAAGTTCGAGATTTTCAGAAAGAAACTTGGAGTTTGCAGCATCTAAACAATGAGGAGTGTTAGAAATGGTGTTTAGGATGGCTGCCACGTTGATAAAGCTGTTATTTATTTAATTTGAATGTTTCAAAGTTTGTTTTCTAGTTTTTAGGAGTTGATTATTTTCAGCAGTGGTGTGTTGAATCGTGACTTAATTCTAGGTCTATGATGTTAGTGGTCAGTTATGTTTTCATGTTTAAATTGTAGTTCTGATAAATAAAAAATATTTAAGCAAAAAGTTCTTTGTTCTTTCATTGTTATTTTTAAACAATTGCTGCTCTTTCAGCAATAGAAAAACTTATTTTTCTGTTTTTCATATTCAAGAGACAACACATACTAGACAAGACTCTTGCTTGTAAAATACATAATCTATATCTAACTTTGCATCACATCTAGTTAGACATTTCAACCAAACTAAGTAACTAAATATTCAACCAAAAATACAATTAAAAATGTGACAACAAAATGTCACAATTCCAACACTCCTCTTTGACATTTTTGGTTGGTACCATCAAAAGAAATCTTCTTCATTTGTTTCAAGTGTGACAGCAAGTTTAAAAAATTCTTGTTTTCCGTTTGATCCAAGCACTCTTGGTTGCAACTCTACATCATAGTTGTCAACTTTTTTAGTCTAGGACCAACCATATACAAAGAAATTCTTCACTTGCATCATTAGATTTTTTGAAACATTCAATTTGCATTTTTTTTTTTTTTTTTGAGGATATCAGATTTTCAGTTTTAACTTACCGGATTTGTATGAAGCTTACCGGATTTACTTAATTTTTTCAAGCATACCGGGTTTACACTTTGCCTACCGGATTTGGCACATACTTACCGGATTTGCATAAACTTGAGCTTACCGAATTTAACACATCATACCGTATTTGCACAAGACATACCGGATTTCCAAGGCTCTTGCCGGTTTTTTTTTTAAAAAAAGTACTTACCGAATTTCCAAGGAGCTCACCATATTTGCAATACTCTCACCATATATGCAATGAACTCACGGGATTTGACAGAAAGCTCTGTTTTTCTCTCCTTTTATCTGCATTTTTTCCAGTCTTTCTTTTCTGATTTCCAGCCATTTTTTTGTTGCTAAGGATCAGTTTTTCAGCTCTAATCTTCAAAGATTAGTTTTCAGCTCTGAATCTTTGCAATCAAACCGGATTTTAACCTATTCTCATCATCATTTTTGCATCAGTTTTCCTCTGTTTTTTCTTCAGCACAAGACGGCTTCTTTTCTTCTTTTTTCAGCTACATTGGCCCCTTCTAAGATCATTTGGGCTCTGATACCATGTTTGAAATTTATCGATCTAAAGCTCTTTTAAGAGAGCTCTAACTTCTTTGTATGAAGAAGGTTGGATTATCATTTACCGGTTAGTGAAGTAACCGGACTTTCAAAACATAAAACATATAAAATATAACAAAAAAATATATACTCTGCTGGTTTTGCTCCAGATCAGAGGTGAAGGAGGAAGTCTTTTGAATGTCTACATTTTTGAACGGTTTCTTCTATATTTCCTTCATTAAAATCTTCTTACAACTTGGCTCCATATATAGCCAAAACATAGATAGATATTTTTAGATTTTCCTACCAACT
>CAIGRB010132563.1:56095-106771 GCA_903798255.1 Fraxinus quadrangulata
AGTTCCAAATCTTCAAACGCCAATGGACAGATAGAGCACTCGTGCTTCCGTCTGGTTGTCTCTACCTTGTTCTCGTATTTAACAACTTTGAAGCCACTCCCAACTGATATGGTGTTGGACGGTTTAACAATCGAGTCTATTCTACATCGAGATGCACATAACAATAATATATGTAAATATAATATAAAGATGATCAGAGCGTTAATATCGAGAGAACTGTCGAAGCAATGTCAAAATCTTTCATGTTCGAAGGAGAAAAGAAGAGAGGCATGTTGATTAAAAAACGATGGTGATGTATAATGATCAATGGGGCTTTATATAGGGTCTAAACCCTTATCTATTATTTGTCCAAACTTGATAAGAGGAGTATTTGCTATATTTTTCCCGCTGTGAATGGGTTACTACATGCATGCATGCATGAATTCTAGTACAAATCTGTGACATGATTTACACCAGATTTGGGATAATGGGCAAATTTGATTAAACTTTGGAAAAACAATTACATTAAATAATTTATAAGTCACGACTTTAAGCTTAAAATTACTTTGTAATTGAATTGTTCTTATATAATTATTTCAATTGGCCTCTATGTTTGGTGTTACGAATTCGGTCGCCAAAACCCACTTTGTAATTGTTGCATTATTGTAATTATTTTGTCCACAAATAAGTCAACAAACAATAGAAGTAAGAATATTAAGTTGTAACCTTCTGCATTATGATGGAAAAGGAATTAAAACTCCAAACAAAATTAATCTTTTGGCTTCCTATTTCGAGTTACTCTAACTAGAGAACTTCTTAGTATGAATTATAACTTCAAACAAAAATTTAGTTTTGTTGCAGAAAGGTTATCAAATGATGACATTGATATCATAATGATATCTGCCGAACACAATCGAGCGAACATAAGTACTAAAACCATCACTACAAAAAAAAAATAATTTAAAAGTCGTTTAACATTTCTACATGTCGATAGTCTGCTATGTCATATGAAAATGTCTCAATTGCAAACCAATGTACGACTCAAGCGCGACGCGTATTTTTAATAGTTGGCCTTTTGTTAACTGATCGCCTGGATTCGACTATGAATTAATTGCTTAAAGAAGGAGATAGAAATGATCAGTTTCATTCGACCCTTGGATGCTTTATCTCAATCTCTTTGCAAGTTCCATACGATTTGAAAGCAGAAGAAACCAGTTTCATTCTATCCTCGAGTGCTCTCCCACACTTTTCAAATACATTAAAACCTACCTGTGGAAATATTTTGGCACATTCCCTCCCTATCGTCTTCATCCTTTTTCAAATTTTCATTCATTCACCAACACACAAAACAGTTCCCATTGTTGCAAATGGCTGCCAAAGTTTACATTGTGTGCGTATCTTTTATCCTTTCTGATTAATTCTTTATTTTTTTTTCATTATATATTTTTATGGTTCTTGAAATCTGGAAAGTCTTCTGCTTCTTGATTTATCCTGTTTAATTTTAAATGACGATCTTGAAGATATTTTACATTCAGATTAAAAAATAGAGTTAAGAAAATATTTCAGAATTCAAGGTGGTTGGGCACCCAATTTTGGCCCATCAAAGATGGACCTATGGAAACCAGAGGGAGAATGAATGGAAAAGGGAGACCTGCCTCTTGTAGCTGTATGATGTTAAAGTTGACATTTCATCAGCATCATCAAGCTGCTATTCACATGATTAGTCAATCAGTTTTTTGGCTACTGCTATTGTGCACCTGTGGTCCTTGCTTTCTTGTTATAACTGATCTGTACCTTATTTGATTTCTTTACACATGTAATTGATTTATTCCTTGCTTGCTCCCTACTCCAATTATGTCTATATATACACCAATGTAATGCATTTGATATATTGAATAAATACAAGAATTTAATTGAATTCTGTTTCTGAATCCTTTTTCAATTTAGCTTGCTGCCACAGCTTTATTTTAAACTTCAACTTGGTATCAGAGCCTAAATGGCTAACACCGATTCAAATGATAACCCTCAATCTGCACAGCCTACCTCGAGCACACTGGTGCTTCCAATGCTGGGAGGAAACCAAATGCCATTACTGGGAATCAGTCTCACTCAGGTTCCACCGGTTAAACTTGATAGAAACAACTTCTTGCTATGGAAAAACATGGTGATGCCTATCATTAAGGGTCACAATCTCGAAGGCTTTATCACAGGAAGCAAAGTCTGCCCAGCTGAATTCTTAGCAACACAAACCACAGGATCTGCTGGAGCTACTGTTGAAATGGTTTCTAATGAGGAATATGGAAGATGGATGTCAACTGATCAGCTTCTAATGGGTGGGTTGGCTCTATTCATAGCAACACAAACCACACGATCTGCTGGAGCTACTGTTGAAATGGTTTCTAATGAGGAATATGGAAGATGGTTGTCAACTGATCAGCTTCTAATGGGTGGGTTGGCTCTATTCATCAATTACTACTGAGATCGCCATGAGGGTGATGGGATCCACAAGCTCTTGCAGTCTGTGGAATGTCGTTCAAGAAAGTTTTGGTGTGATGAATAAGTCAAGAGTTATTTTTCTTATCAACGAACTCCAAAGAACCAGGAAGAGTTCTATGAGCATTGATCAATACTTGAACACGATCAAGCAGTTGGCTGATAACCTCGAAATTGCAGGAAGGAATATACCTCACAATGATCTTGTTACACAAGTATTGGCAGGATTGGATGAAGAATACACTCCCATTGTTGTTCAAATCAACAGCAGAGAATTCATCTCCTGGCCAGAATTGCAGTCTGTTATGATGACTTTTGAAAGTCGTATTGAGCACCTTAACACTGTGAGAAACAACCTAGCCTCTGTCAATCTGAATCACACATCAGCAAACTTTGTGCACATCTCAAGTTCCAACAGAGGAACTAGATCTAAATATGGAGGAAGAAACTATAACAATAGAGGTGGTAGGAGCAGAGGAAGGTTCAACAGGTCAACTGAAATCAAAGGACCTTGTCAAATCTGTGGTTTAAGCAATCACTCAGCAGATAAATGTTTCAATTGATATGATGAAAGGCACATGGGATCAAGGCATGATCAGCACTACAACAACAGTTCCTCAAAGCCAGCTACATTCATAGCCTTCTCCCAGCACTATAGCAGATCCTGCTTGGTTGCAGACTCAGGAGCAAGTAATCATGTTACAGCTGAGAGGAAAAACATGTCTGATGCACATGAATATGGTGGTAAGGAGTGTCTTGATGTTGGTGAAGGTAATAAACTTCACATCTCACATATTGGCACTAATCATCTAAACACATTGAATCACAAATCACTAAAGCTCAGAAATGAATTGCAAGTAACTTCAATTAAAAAGAACTTGTTAAGTGTGTCTCAATTAAAATCTGACAATGGTGTGTTTACACTAATCATCTGCACACATTGAATCACAAGTCACTAAAACTCAGAAATGTATTGCTAGTACCTTCAATTAATAAGAACTTGTTAAGTGTGTCTCAATTAACATCTGACAATGGTGTGTTTATGGAATTTCACTCTGATTTCTGTGTTGTTAAGGACAAACAAACAAAGGAGGTGTTGCTGGAAGGGAAGCTTAATGATGGATCAACTTGAGCATTTCTGTGTTGTTAAGGACAAACAAACGAAGGAGGTGTTGCTGGAAGGGAAGCTTAAGGATGGACTTTATCAACTTGAGCATGTGGATCTAGCCAAAAAGCTTTCCTGTCAAGAGGCATTTCAGTTAAATAAGTCACACCTTTCAACTTTCACTGTTAAATCAAACGTTTCCACCGTCACAAATGAGTATGTGTCTAGGCTAAAGCAATGGCATATGAGACTTGGACATCCCACAACAACAGTGATGTCACAAGTGCTCAAGTCCTGTAATGAAAATCTTGATGTGAATAAAATCAGTCATTTATGCGATCCTTGCCAACTTGGTAAATCACATTCACTGCCGTTCAAATTATCTGTTTCTCATGCCTCAGTTCCTCTCGACTTAATCCATACAGATGTCTGGGGGCCTGCACCTATTACCTCAACTTCTGGTTTCAAATACTACATCATATTTGTTGATGATTTCAGCAGATATACATGGATTTTTCCTATGAAAAACAAATCTGAAGCCTTAAATCTTTTCATTCAGTTCAAAAACCTGGTTGAAAATAAGTTTGATAGGAAAATCAAAGCCCTTCAGTCTGACTGGGGAGGAGAATTTAGAGCATTCAGTGACTTAGCTTAAAATTCTGGTATTGACATGCGTCTCTCTTGTCCTTACACCTCAGCCCAAAACGGTAGAGCTGAAAGGAAACATAGTCACATCTTAGAAACTGGCTTAACCCTCCTTGCTCAGGCTAGCATGCCTTTACACTATTGGTGGGAATCTTTTCACACGGCCACTTACCTTATTAACAAGCTACCTACACCTGTTCTCAAAATGAAAGCACCATGTCAAGTTCTGAACAATGAATCAACTGAATACAAGTCACTAAAAATTTTTGGTTGTGCTTGCTTCCCTTGCCTTAGACCATATCAAGAACATAAACTCAGCTTCCACTCCACAAAGTGTGTGTTTCTTGGGTTCAGCAACTCTCATAAGGGCTACAAGTGTCTCAGTCCAACAGGTAGAATATATATATCTAGGCATGTAGTTTTCAATGAAAATGAATTCCCATTCCAATCTGGTTTTCTCAATAAAAGAACCAATGCTCAAACTTCTGAAACTATCATTCATTATCTACCCTTCTATGCTCTTTCAATCCATAACCACGCTTGCTCAACTGATGAAGCACACTCTGATGCTTCTCTAACAGCAACACCTTCTGTGTATGATCAGCAAGAGTCAGTTGAAAATTTGCTACCTGAAGTAAACAGAAATGGAAACACAGAAACAAGTTTTGAGGGAACACAAGTGATGGGTCAAGAAGGGACTGAAAATACTCAAGCAGAACAAACTGAGGTTACTGAGGAACTAAATACTTGTATGGAAATGCGGAGTAATCATTTTGAAAATTAGGGGAACCAAACCTTGGAGCATCCTATGATCACTAGAAGTAAGGCTGGTATATTCAAGCCTAAAGTCTATTCGATTCAGTGCAAAGAATATAGCATGGAACACAGCCAGCTGGAGCCTAGCAATGTACTTGAGGCTCTATCAAAAAAAGACTGGCATAAAGCAATGGAAGAAGAATACAAAGCACTAATGAGGAACAAAACTTGGGAACTAGTACCACATCTGAACAATCAAAAGGTCATTGGAAACAAATGGGTATTTAGACTCAAACGACATATGGATGGCAGAATACTGAAGCACAAGGCAAGAATGGTAGCCAAAGGTTTCTTGCAAACATCAGGAGTGGATTATCATGAAACTTTTAGCCCAGTTATAAAATCTTCAACGTTAAGGATAATCCTTACTCTTGTAGTCTCTAAGGGATGGAGCATCAGACAGGTTGATATCAATAATGTCTTTCTAAATGGAGGTTTAGATGATGAAGTTTTTATGAGACAGCCAGAAGGTTTTACTGATAAAACAAATCCCACTTTTGTTTGTAAACTAAAAAGAGCACTCTGTGGACTTAAACAAGCACCTAGAGCTTGGTACGAAAAATTGAAGAAAACTCTTCTTGAATGGAAGTTTCTGAACTCCAAGGCAGACAGCTCTCTATTCTTTTACATGGATCAGAAACAAGTTATCTTTGCTTTAGTCTACATGGATGATATTGTGGTTATTGGCAATAATCAAAAGACAGTACAACATTTCATTGACAAGTTAAATGCTCAGTTTGCTTTGAAGGATATGGGTGAACTTCATCAGTTTCTAGGAATTGAAGTAAAGATAAATGACTTAGGATTGCATCTTACTCAGATCAAGTATACAAAAGATCTGTTAAAAAGATTCAATTTTGAAAATCTCAAACCGTGTGCTACTCCTATGACTATGGTAAGATTATCTCCAAAAATGAAGGTGAAAGAATGGCTGATCCTTCTCTTTATCGAAGTGCTGTTGGAGGACTGCAATACTTAGCACATACACGCCCTGAAATAACTTTTGCCGTCAACAAGATGAGTCAGTTCTTGCAAGCACCATCAGATGCTCACTGGAAAGCAGTCAAGAGAATTTTCAGATACCTAAAAGGAACAATTGAGCAAGGATTGTGGATTCAAAGGAGTGACAGAATATATATCACAGGCTTTGCTGATGCAGACTGGGCTTCATGCCCTGATGATAGAAGGTCAACAGCCGGCTACTGTGTTTACTTAAGAGATACACTGGTAGCTTGGTCATCAAAGAAACAACATGTTGTGGCCAGGTCTAGCACAGAGTCAGAATATCAGGCATTAGCTCAAGCAGCTGCTGAAATCACCTGGGTTGAATCTTTGCTCAAAGAAATCAAGTTAAGTCCATCTTCACTTCCCATACTTTTGTGTGATAATCTAAGTGCAAGTGCTTTGGCTTCAAATCCAGTTTATCATGCTAGAACCAAACATATCGAATTGGATATACACTTTGTTAGAGATAAGGTCCTTAAAGGAAAGTTGGAAATCCAATATATCCCTTCTTCCGATCAGATAGCAGACTTGCTGACCAAACAACTATCACAAACTAGATTCCTTTCTCTTAAGAACAAGCTTGGAGTTAAGGGATAAACTCCAGCTTGAGAGGGGATGTTAAAGTTGGCATTTCATCAGCATCATCAAGCTACTATTCACGTGATTAGTCAATCAGTTTTTCGGCTACTGCTATTGTGCACCAGTGGTCCCTGCTTTCTTGTTATAACTGATCTGTACCTTATTTGATTTCTTTACACATGTAATTGATTTATTCCTTGCTTGCTCCCTACTCCAATTATGTCTATATATACACCAATGTAATGCATTTGATATATTGAATAAATACAAGAATTTAATTGAATTCTGTTTCTGAATCCTTTTTCAATTTAGCTTGCTGCCACAACTTTGTTTTAAACTTCAACTTATGACACCAGGATCGGTTGACTGCGTTAGACGACAAATACCTGAGAGAAAGCACCTACTTCAACGGGAACTTGGCCCAGCTTTCTTTGGTTGGAAGTTCGATGAGATGGGTGAACAAGTTTCAAAATCGTGGACATTGAAGGAACAACAAAAATGCGAATTATTGGTGAAAATGAAACCACTACCTAATGGAAAGAGCTTTTTGAAACAAGCTTCAAAGTACTTTCCAACCAAGTCTAAGGAAACCATCATCAGTTACTATTCAGTGTCGTCATTCTGCAGCGCCTGAGCAGGCAAACAAGGTCACCTATAAAAGAAGTTGATTCAGATGATGATGAGGTGGACTTCAATTCCGTGGGCTTGCAAAAGAGAAGTAAAGGGAAAAATGCCATCACCAGCAATTCTAAAGATGCAAAGACTCGATATTTGCGTGTGGCTTCTTAGTCACTAAAAGGTCACAATATCTAACACCGTAGCCATGGTATCATTAGAAGGTTCGTCATTTAGCCTTATTTTTCTAGCGCCTTTTTTCCCCTTCTTGGCATATTTCACAAATATTTTTTTGGGTTTACAGGAAATACATCAAAATCTCAGTTATAGTTTGATCAAGTCCATGGCTAAGGTGGACGATTTGGCACATTAAGTTGCTTTTTCTCTCCAGATTTCTTTCAAATGGCATTTATCTTGGTTAGTCTTCCATACAACCTATGCGAAAGAACATGTATCGGATTTTTTTTATGGTTCCGAGAGCAATCATGGGAAAGTATTGATGATTTTGTTTTTCTGCGTCGTAGATACATTTATTTTACCATGGATGTTAATTCTTATTCGCACAGCTTACATATGTCTATACAAGACTATGAAACATATTCGTGCGAGGGTGTAATCTTTGCTTGTAACATTTCTGAGAAAAGAACTTGATCCTCTATTGCTTGAAAAATAATTTTGTTGTCAAAAGACTTTGTTGTCGATTGATGGAACAAGAGCTATTATATTTCTCGACTGACGTTTAGCTCTTTAGCAAAAACAACTTTTGTTTCCAACTTGATGCCAATTAAGATTATGAGAAAAGAAAAACAACTCGAGGAATCTTAATTGTACCCAAAGAGATTGTGTGCGCTAGCGTTCTGGGTACAAAAATGTAAACCATTCACAACCAGGAAGATACTATAAAACCGGCAGATTCCAAATCAGGAGAGGAATTGCAGCCAAACAACCCGAAGACGTGATCAAGGAGTTTACACACCACAAATAATTAGCTTAAAGATGCATTTTTTTTTTTTCAATTTATAAAAGGGAACTTCATATTTTTAGGAACAGCCATCCGAGGCAGCTCAAGTACTGTTTGGGTGGAGCCTGGAGTGGCTTAAGTTACACACTTATATAATGGCCAGTCATCAATTAAAAGCAAGAAGTTTATAGGTAATATATGATGTTCATACTTGAAATTTTAGTCTAAGAATTGAGCACACGAATGATAAAATACCGACTGTTGTGCAAAGACAAAAAAATCCGCGCGCAAATGTAACTTTCTTTATTCGATTGGAACTCTTTTGAAAATCAAATTGGACGTGATTTTCAACCGATTTTTGACTTCTACAGATACATAACAGCAGAATACATATAGGAGACGGAGAGGACGAAATTTTCAAAATTGGAGAGCATAAAATGAAGCAAAAAATACAAAATTCATCTACAAGGCGTGAAAATCCAAATTCATAATTAATAGGGTGATGTTTCTTGATTCTTTTTCATATTTTCTTCTTTCTACTATACTAGGCTAGATTTAATCAGTGCTAGGTGAACGATGAATCTTGTAATTTGATGTTTTGATCTTTAGTTTTATATATTTGGCGCAAAAACACGTTTTTGAATTATAGAATGATTTATATGAATTAATCGCCTCCATAATTGTAATGCACGATAATTATGTAAGTTTGGTGATTTGTTTCATGCATTCGAGAGAAGGGAAATAAATTCAACATACATAAATTATCATAAGATCCGATATGAGATAGAAATATACCGTTATGCCTTATATGAATTTCTAAGTGTTCATAAAACCGCATACATGCTAGTATATTCGCATCCGTCATAGAGATATAGTCAGATCGTATGCGAGGATAGGTCCAACATTACTCGAGAAAGACTGTTGGATAGGATATGAACATTGATTCGTATTGTCAAATTATAAAACTAGGGTTAGAAATAATTATTACTTGGGGATTCGAAATCCTGCGTCTTTCATTCATAAATTATATAAAATGTATGTTCAACCATCAATTGCATTTAGTTTATAAAAGGATTTCAAGATTGATCTGTTCAAACGAGCCACCATCTTGCGGATGCATGTTAAGGGATAAAATCTCATATCAAATAAAGATGAAAACATAAATCAATTTATAAGAATTTGGACTACTCCTCTTAATAAGATTGACTTTTTAAAATGAAATCTCAAATCTTAATACCAACTTGATGCCAATTAAGATTATGAGAAAACAAAAACAACTCGAGGAATCTTAATTGTACCCAAAGAGATTGTGTGCACTAGCGTTCTGGGTACAAAAATGTGAACCATTCACAACCAGAAAGATACTATAACACCGGCAAATTCCAAATCAGGAGAGGAATTGCAGCAAAAGAACAACCTGGTGACGTCATCAAGTTTACACACCACAAATAATTAGCTTGAGGATGCATTTTTTTTTTTTTTCAATTTATGGAAGGGAACTTCAAATTTTTAGGAACAGCCATCCGAGGCAGGTCAAGTACTGTTCGGGCGGAGCCTGGAGGGGCTTAAAACACTTATATAATGACCTGTCATCTTTTAAAAGCAAGAAGTTTATAGGTAATATATGATGTTCGCAATTTTACTCGAAGAATATTTTTTCCACAACATTATTTTTAATTTTGCAAGGTTAATTACGGGAACTGATATGGCATCGGATTACGAGCCTATCTGTCTTTTTTTTCTTTGCAAATCTTCTTTTTTATCCACTAGAACAAAAGCATGTTGGGATTTTTTCTTGCAACTTTTTTGACTTTAATGCCATCGATAACTCGATCAAAATGTGAACTCAAAAGAACCAAGGCTGCTAATTACTTTTATTCTTATTGATTTTCATATAGTTTGCTGCAGCCACCACTTTGTTACTTTTCCAAAATGTGTCTGTCCTTTTTTAATACTCATAAAACTAGTGGTGGCTCTCAGAATGTGAGGTTGAGTAGAGCTTATCATTTTGTATACTGGTGTGTACTCAGTTCATTTTCCCGATAGCTAATCTGTTTATTATTGCTCTCAAAGAGCTAAGATTAGAGCTTAATCCGCAACAAAATAATATGGGAAATGGTGTTTATGTTTTGCATAGTCGGAGTACGGATCACTGTCCAATTCGACCTGTCTTCGAGTTTAAGCATCATGTAAGCTATATTTTTGCTCATGTATAAGTTTATTTTGCATTTTTTGCACTCGATATGAACCTTATGTTTTGCATAGTCTGGAGTACAGATCACCGTCCAATTCGACCAGTCTTCGAGTTTAAGCATACTTATATAAGCTACAATTTTGCTCATATATAAGTTTATTTTGTATTTTTTGCACTCGATATTAACTTTACGAACGAGATGAAAAAAAGACGAACTTTCCATTTCAACAAATCTGTCAATATATCATTTATGATTTAACCAACTACTATAACAGATACATACCCACCAATTAAAGAAATTTGACTGTCTTAAGTGACTGCTACTCATTCTAATTCACAAGCCTTTCAGACATGCATATTTCTGGGACGCAGGCGTTCCCATGAACAATCGCTACATCTTGTAGAACTGAAACTGCGATTCAAGAAAATAATAAGAAATCAACCTCGGCAAATTATACGCCTATGCCCACGATGAGAGCTATATTGATTCCACAGTATTCGACTTAACTTGCATTCATCGTCGTTCAACAGGGAAATCTTTCCGCAGCTTCCCACAACTGACCTGGGAAACCCGAGTCCCAGACATTCGGCAAACCTCAACCTACCTCAATCTTCAAGTAGCTACCAAATGGGTATAAGAATTGCAGATCATCTTGAAGGTTGAATGGCCATATCTGGATAGAAAGGTACACAATAAGATAGTACATACGCAGATATTGATACGTGTGGGCATGCACACGCGTGCATACAGATAAATATTATGGTTTCTATAGGCTCACGTTCTCTTGGTGCAATTTCCTTTTCAACCAGGAAAATTGAGATAAATTTGTCCATTACACACTGCATCATTTTTTCCATTTTTGGTGGGTGATCCACTATGTTTTGTTTGTTTCAGTGAACAGGACTAACAATGAGCTTCTCCTACACCAACCTGTGCACCAATCATTACTAAAAAGTAGCACCCTAAGTTATCAAGATGCCCTAAGCACGAATTTCAACAGATCGACCTGGTTTAGACAATTGCATCGACAAAACTGTCGCTTACAATGGAAACAAAAACCATAATCAGCAAAATTTTAGTTGTACATAACTTCAGCTTGTTCAATTAGTTCTCAACTCCAACTGGGTCCTGATTATGCCTTCACTATACTCACTTTCAATTCATGTTTTGATCCGAAAATTTCGCCTTTGCGAACATCAAATCACAAAAGCAGATTAATATTAAAGCAGGATCAAGAAACGGGAAAAGTTGATATCCATTTAATCAGTGACGAGTTAAAAAAACCAAACGTAGACCAGTAAAAACTATGTGCTTGCATGGTCGTATCAAGCACAAGAAGCAAACAAAATTGTAGGATAAAAATAGAACAAATCAGCTCGCGCATCATATGCAGGGACATGCAAATACCACATCAGATTTTCATAACGAATAACACAGTGTATAAAGGATTGCCAAATATAGGAGTAGACACAAAGAAACATGGTATTTTTTTCATTATTAAGATAATTAGAATAGCATCCAGATCAATGCACTGTAAGACAATTTGACCAAATATCAAGATTCCAAAGAGCATGTTTGCACAACAAATGCAGCAAAATTAACTTCAAAATCAAGATAACAGCTTCAAGACCTTGGATCTCAATACAGCCGGAGGACGCTTCTTGCAATTGAATGAGAACTATTTGGCTTTATTTTCCCTTGTCCGCCGCCTCTCCGGCTGCCCCTCATAGGCGTTAGGTAGAATCGTAAAAGCCCATTATCAAAATGGTTAGGCGAGTATCTAGCACTTCGATTCCTCTCTAACACGAACTCGTCCCTTTTCTTCCTCCCATTCCCATTCATGTCAACAACAGGTTTCCTCGTACTACTCCCAAATGATCCCCCAATATGACTCGAATTCCTCCAGCTCACACTACTATTGCTCCGAAATACATTCCTATTGAATCCTCCTCTGACATCAGTGTTCCGTTCATTCCTCAACTCCTGCCAAGACTCTGATAACGACCTCTCGACCCCATTTATTCTACTATACCTACCTTCATCCTCATCTTTGTTACCACCACCACGCCGGTGTATAAAACCCCATATTTTCCAACTCCAGCTCCTTGACTTCTTTGACTCCTTTCGCTCCCCATTCCCTAACACCGAACCATTACTCCTAAACCCATTATCCAGCTCAAGAGCCTCAGAGCATTCATCCCTCAAAGAATTTGAATTTGAGTTCCTCAAAGAATTCGAGGTTGAGTCCCTCGAATCTCGCTCTCCTACCAACACCTTAGCCCCATGAAAATAATCCGCGGTCGTTGGAGAAACCTTAGCATTAGAAACTGCCTTCAACTCATCAATCTCCGCCACCACAGCAGCTGCGGTCTTCCTAATGGAACTAGACCTATCAAGACTCTTCCTCCTCCTCGAGGAAGAATCTGAATAGTATTCCCGAGTTTGTGCCGATCCTCCAGGCACACCCTCGTCCTTATTAACGCCATTAACAGTCATCATCGTTGGCTCCTCCACAGGAATCTGCATATCAGACCGTGATACATGGACAGCTGGAGCATCCTCCATTACAGAAACCATAGGTGGCATCCTCGGAAAACTCCTCCCGATCAAGTACCCATCCCATGAAGCCCGGGGCTCTTCGAAAGAGTACCTCGGATCATCAAAGCTGATTCTCCCGGTCCCAGCATCGAGCGAAAACCTCGGATCAGTATCACAAGACCTTCTCCCAAACCCGTAATCAGCAATCTCAGATTGGGTCTCTCTGTAACGCCTGGAAATCGGTTTCTGTACCGGCAACGTTCCCGAGTTTTCGCCATCGTTCTGCTTCTTCATCTTCTGCTTACGCCTCCAGTTTTGCCACTTCTTACTAAAAACTGAAGCCGCAGCCCAAAACCCCCCTCCTGAACTCTTCTTGACCTGTGTATCGAGATCTATATGATCCTTCATTGGCTTCAAATTGTTAACATTCGCTACTTCTTCTTCTACAATTTCGGAATTATTCGGCTCTATTTCAAGGGAGACTCCAAGATTCTCCAAATGGGTATCTGGAACTGGAATAATTTCATCACCATTGTCATCGTCATTGTCATTGTCCTCATCAGCATTAACAGCTGAAGCAAAATCTTCTATGTTTTCAGGTTCTATAAACTCCTCATCATCGCCATTTTCGGGCTCTTCGAGAACGGGTTTATTGGCAACACAAGACTCGCATTGCTTGCTGTTCTGAGAATATTGTGTGTGGTTTTGGGAAGAAGAAGAGGCTTTATTAGTGGTTTTATTAACGTTGTCAATAGTAAAGAGTGAACCGAGAGTGTTACGAACCCTAACGTCACAAGATTTTCTCTGGGGCTCAAAAAAGAGGCCTAAAGCTTCATTTTTAGAGGCGGAGAAAGATTTCGTTCGCCGGAGCTCAGGAAAAAACGAGGTGGATTTGGAGCTGGTAGTTTTAGGTGCTGGCGGCGGTTTGTTGGAGGAGGAAGACGAAAAGAGAGATTTGATGGCGGCGGCGGTGGCAGACGAGGGGCGGCGAGAGGAGGAGGGCGTATTGGAAGAGGATTGATCTAAGGTGGTGAGGCGTTCGCAGAGGCAGGAAGGGCAAAACCCAGTAAATTGCTCATCGGGGTGGCGGTCGCAACTGAATGAGGAGCGCGGTGGCTGTGGAGGCTGCGGCGGCGGCGCTGTCGGGTCTACAGCCGTAGGATTCATAACCGTTGAAGCTGCTTGTCTACACTCAACCCCCAGCTGCTCATTTCACTTCATCTCGCATTTCACACACACAGAAACACCAAAACCGCCCAAAAATCTCTATAACTGTTCAAGAATCTGTATGTTATACAAAGAGAAATAGAGAGGTGAGCTTTACTTCGAGTACTCGGACAGCGAAGAAAAATGAAACGCAGAAAGAGAAAGGAAGAGGAAAGTGTTGGGGAAATAAAAAGAAATTTAAGGAAATTTTTCTCTCTCTACAAATTCTCTTACCGTTGGAGTTGAAATTACTGTTTTACCCTTCATGTGAATTCATTGCTTATTCCTAAATGGTATTTAATTTACAAACGGTGCTAATTATTGACCCAACTATATTATAAATTATTATTCAACAAATTACTACGACTATGACTATCAAAACTAAATGCAAGATAACGGATTTTTTTTTTTTCCTTTTTTCTTCTAGTCTTTTATTCGCAAAATTTGTAATGAACGGAGGATTACAAATTATTTTGAATCAAGCAGCTCTTCGATGTTCAAATATTTACAATTAGATACGAAAAGTATTTTTTCTATTTTTAGACTGAAATCTTATCTTATATTCTATAATAAATTATAAACGACAAATGACTGGCCTTCAAATACAAATGTTATTTGTATTTTTCTCGATAGATCAATTATGTTAATGAAGTAATAAAGTTAAGATATTTATGCAGTCAATTTTAACTTTATTTTATCATTTTTTACAGCAAAAAATAAAAATAAAAATTAATGACTTGTTCGATAAATTAGTTTGTACCAAATTACATAGAATTAATGTTAAAACGTACCATTTGATTGTATGAACACGAAATGATTATCTTTAATAGAATTTCTTTATCGCATGGGTACAAAGTTCTAAGATATAATTGTCTTGATTGGTCATTTTTGTCCCAATTTGCCGCATTAGTAAGGATTTCGAAACAGACCCAAAAATGTAAATTTATACCCAAAAAGAGTGCTCAAACCGGAACCGTTTCTTGGAGTAATATTTGTTTATAAATAGTAACATTTTCATCTTTGGTCCCTATATTATTGTTCAAGTACCATTTTAGTCCCTATCTTAATATAGAGTGAAGTTCACTCTCTATCTTTTATTTTTCGATGAAAGAAAATGTTCGAATCTTTATTAAATGCATAAATTCCTTCATAGCAACTATTATATTATTACTCAAAATATCACATGGTTCTCAAGAAAATATGTACTTAAATAGTTATCTGATTGACATTAAAATGAATGTAGAGTTGTTACGGATGAAATCACGTGAAAATTTAACCAACCTCAAATGTCCATGAATGGTCCAGTTTGGAGGACGTAATAAAACTTCAGAAACTCGGATAATATAATAGATGTTTGGATGACTTTGGACGTTGACAACACATAATGCAAGTATCTGATAAAATCGAGAATTAATATTGTTAATCAGCACTAGATTGAGGACCAATAATGCAATTAATGAGTAATATTTTTCTTTTGTTTGAGGAGCTTTCAATTTCAAAGATTCCTGTCTGCGACAAAAGCAAAAGTAAATCACGCCATCACCAAGATAACAGAGAGAGAGAAGAGAGAGGGGTTCTCTCTCTGTCTCTCTCTATAGTTTCTTTCTCTTTCTATACGTATAGAGAGAGATATAAGTCAGATGTGTTTCTCTCAAATCGCTTTCTTTGGTTTGCTTTTTCGGGTTTTGCTTTTTCTTTTTGTTTTTGGGCTTTTTTTTTTTTTTTTCCTGTTTCTTTTGCATTTCCGCAGAAAATCAGATCCATAATGAATAATTGGTGATGTTTTATTCCACATTGAAATTTCAGCTTTCATGATTTGGTGGGCCAAAAACAGACAGTGTCTAGGAGGGGGAGACTAATTTGGGAAATAATTGAATTTGTACTGAAAGGTTCAGCTAAATTAACTGGCCTATCCTCACTAGTCGGCTCTCTATTTGAATCATGAATTTAGGTTCACTGTCTACAAGTGTTTTCGATTTAATTAAGATGGACTTGGTAAAAGTAGTTAAATAGGATTGTTGATTTAGAACCCTTATATATAAGAAGATTCGAGAAAAAAGACTGAGAAAGTTCGATCGAACATCAAGTGAAATCGTCGACATCAACCAGATTCAAAGAGTAATCCAACGATAATTTTCATATATAAGTGGATTTGACAAGAACTTTTAATGTAATGAAATATTTTCGTCTTTAACTGTATGTGATTTTTCGTTATTTTTAGAGAGATTCAATGTTGTATTTCTGTGAACAAATCAAAGAATTATCAATTGGGTAATCCCTAAAAGAATAGAAGAATGGTTTACAGAAGTGGAAAAATGATTTTAGTTTACTTTGGTTATAATGATGATCTTGCTATCATTACATTTTTGCAAAATAAACGGCTTTTTAGAGAGGAGGACAAATCAATTATCTAAATCAACGGTATTAATTTTATTACACTAACTTTGGTTTGATTTAGGACAAATTCTTCCTGTATACGTAGGTTATACGTAGTCCAAAATCCGTACTATGTATAATGATTATTATTATACAATTTGACACTTAGGAGTGTATCCTATGTTTCCACTTTACATGCATCTTAATTTGTGTATGCAAGCGTGTGTATCCGTGTATCTACTAATTCGTGCGAGATGGTATCACTATTATGAACTACACGACCAAATTTCACACGACGAGAAAAATTATACTGACGTACGAAAGAGACGCTTTTAAACTCTATTAATAAAAAAGTTAATCGAAACTATTTCAAATTTTAGAAAAATTAAGAGACCCTCAAGAGTTAGAATTGCACATATAAATAACATTCTACTTGGACTCTTTACAATAAAAAAGATTAAAAAATACAATCAGGTCCCAACTCAGAACGAGAGGAATCACAAATTTATTGTCGTCATTAAATTGTAAACAATCAAATGATATCAACTTCACAACCCTTGCCACTTTTTCATTTCAATAATGTTATTTATCATTATAATGATAGAATATTGACGATGTGACAATCTATGTAAAATAATGAGATTTGACAATTCAATTTTTAGGAAAAAGATGTGAATGATAATGGGTTATCACATCACCGATATTTCATCATCATGATGATAAATAACATTACTCTTTCATTTTGGCAAGCAGCTAAAGTTTTACGTTTGTTTATATACTTTGTATTTATATATAATTGTATTTAATATAAGTTTTACTCTCTACATTATTCATAATTCTTACGGACCAAACGAATTCCAAAAATATTTGTTTAAAAATTAGCACGGTAAATTGTAAAAAAAGAAAAATATTTAATTTAATTTCACCAAGAATGTAAATGGGTAATGAATGCAAACTCGCGCAGTAAATGGTGGGCCGTGAAGGAGCTGAGCAGCCCGCCGTTGAGTCACGAGCAAGATAAGCCCGTTTTTAACCTAGTGGGCCCATATTTCGGTTAAAATCACGGGGGCCCATTAATTCTCTTTTATTCACATGGCATGCGAAGAAAAAGAAACAAATAAACAGGACCCATCCACGTGTACGCAGTACGTATGTATGTAATATTCTATGCGTATTTAACTCTTCCTTTATTTTATCCACAAAATAATATAGATTAAATCTCTCTCTCTCTCTCTCTCTCTCTCTCTCTAGGGTTTTGTCTTTTTATATTGTTGTTCGTTTGGGAGATAAAATGTAACCCATAAAAACCCAAGTTGGATGAAGATTTTGAGACAAAAATTCTGTGGGACCCATTTAAGTCCATTTCCCATTTTATTGCACATTAGTGGGAAAATTTTGTTAATCAAATAAAATTAGTAATTTCCTTATGTTTCTTGATTTGGTTTAGTGAAAAACTTGTTAGATTGACCATTATTTATTCTTGAAATTTCATTTCAAAATGTCAATCTTTACAAATTAATTATTGTAATATATTTAATTTTTTGAGATTTTCGATCTATGTGACTAAGACTTTGATAACAAAAAAATTAGCAGATATTTTTTTTCTATTACTAAGGTAGAGTCGAATGAAAGTGTAATCAAAATTCAATTTTGAAACTAAGAAATTGATAAAATATATTTTATCATGCAATCTGTTTATTCTAAAACACACCTCTACAAGAAGACGATTCTTTATGACAATTCAAATTTATATCTAAATGACAAATTTAAAGCAGCTTTAAAGGATTCTAACAGTTTCTAAATTAATCTGTCAGAATTAAAATCTCACAATTTACTAAAAAATAAATAAATATCACTATATATATATCAAGCATGCTACATGAGTAAGAAGATCCTTAGTGTCAGACAATTTTTCTTTTTTAGTAAATTGTGAGGATTTATATAAACAAGTAGACCTCTGTTTCCTTGTATCTTTTTGTCATCTTCAATAATAATAATAATAATAGTATATGATAATTATTCATATTAAATCATATCCGACTTGCATGATTGTCAATTTGGAGAACTTAAGAATATTATTTTCTGAATTAATTGTGGGTCTATCTTAGTTTATGCGATCGATCGCCTAGATATAGTGAGTTGCCTCCATGTATTTAAAGATATAAAACTAGTCGGATTTTGATAAATAATGATTAAGTAGAGACTAACTTGCTCGAGACTTGACTCGTGTCTTAATTAAAGTTCAATACAGAGTATCCTGCAAAAAAAAAAGAGGTACCCTCAATGAGGAGTAAGTTCTAAATAAGTAATCAGAATGCACGTATACTATCGTCTAATGTTATTCAAGCAAACTAAGTCGGACGTGAGTGTGACAAACACACATACTGTACAAGAATTGGCAGGTAGTGGTGAGTGGGATCGAGCCTACAGTATGAAACCTTAAATATAATTATATTATTTTATTTGGAGGGACAATAATCTTCTTAAAATTGACTTATCATAGGAGAATCAAAATAATCAGAAAATCAAAGCGCATGCGTGCATTAAAGGTTCCACAAATTTCGCCGAACCCATTAGTTTTATCTAATAATGCTGTCTAATTATATTAGGCATTTAATAATTATTGTCCATAATTACAAGGATTACATTGGTATCTCTAAGTTCTTCACCTTGTTACAGTGTTGTTAAAATGCAATTAATTAAAAGTTTAACGGTGAAAATAATGGAGAAAAAAAGCTGCCCATCACTTTAAAGGAAAAAAATAAATAAAAAATGGCCTGTTTGGATGATGATTTTTTAGGGTTTACCCCCACACAATTATTAATTAATGCATTTTTTCATAAAGAATGTTTGTGTTGAATGATAACCCACTATAAAAGAAGCCCTCATTTTGGACCCCCAAATCCCTATTCACATCCAACCTCAATAGCATGTGTTATTGCCTATTATTTTGAATTATATTCTCTCTTTTTTTTCATTGATATTTATAGTGTGTCGATAACAATGTTTTACGATTAAAGAAACGTAGACGAATGTTTAGAGTTAATAAAAATCAAATTCAATGCCTTGTAGAATTTAATTCATGTTAAGAGAAAAATAAGGTGAGTCATTTTTCTAGTATCTATTATATGTTTCATACGCTAAATTGAGTTTTGAGTATCGTGTCAAGTTCAACCCCGTATATTATAGTAATGTAACACAAGTGGCATGAAGAACCCATGATAGTTTCAATAATCTAAATAACATGATCCCTAGAAAGAATTTAGAGTTTGGCATGTTACTAAAGCTAGACAAAACTATAGAAGCATACAAAAGGATTTGTAGGCACATTTTCATAGGGATTAGCATATATTCCAAACAGATCTTTAGCTGATTATATGAATCTTTGTAGAGTTTGCATATGATTTACTGACATGCCATGAAATGAATAAGAAAAGGGCTTTCCTCTGCAGCTTTTTTTAATATGCATGAAAATCATCAGAGGAGACAATTTTCAAAGGTGAAAGGAATAAAGAAACAAAGAGGGGTCATTTCTTTTCTTTTATGCTCAAGGTAAGGAAAAAAGGATGAATAAGAGAGTAAAAGTTGAATTATTTTTGGACAATTTGATGTATTCATGGAAAATGAATGGGCCCACAAGTACTTTCCAGTTTCCAGGCTGGGGTACTCAATGCCCAGAGGCTGAAACAGATTCAGAATGGAGCAAATTTGAGTTGGGCCAGATTGCTCTGACGAGAAAGGCTTAAAGTCAGTTGGAACCCGGGCTTGGTTTATTCTCCCCCTCACCAAAAAAAGAAGAAGCTAATACTAATAAAGAAAATATAAAAAAAATGAAATTCCTCCCTGAAAAAGATTACTAATAGCCCCAACAGCTCTTGTTTGAGCCCCATTTTTTTTCAAAAAAAAATTTGCATTCTTGAATAGTATTTTGACCCCATTTTAACCACACATTTTTCAATAAAATAATATTACACGTAAATCCAAATCTTTTTCTTATTTTTTAATCACGCGCTTCTCATCAATACACTATTCAAAAATGCATTTTTTTTTACAAAACGGGGCTCAAACAAACTAATATATGCAAAAACGAAAATACAATATGTGCCTCAACTACACATTTGTAACTCCGTGATATAAGGATACTATATAACAATACAATCTGTCTCCACATTAGTTTTAAGTATCAAAACATGTTGTCATTTCCTTAAATGTACACAAGAACTAGTATGAAAGTGTTCAAATTCCATTTTCTTCTTCCTAACTTTAGAAAGCACTTGTGGAGTTACTTACTGGATCTGAAATCTCTTTAGCCTAATAGAATTGTTCTATTGAGAGACAAGATATCAAAGTAATAGTAAATAAAACTTTTCCCTGGAACCAGTTTGATTTATGTCATCTCATAGAAGACGGAAACATTTAGCACCATTCCCTGATTTTCTTGTAATTTTCTCACAACAGATCGTCAAAGAATTACTCTACTATTCTACAGCAATCTTTGTGCTTAATAATGCTAGTCCGTGCTCTAGACTCGTTTTATCAGTATATCAAGAACATTTTAGCATATTTGACAAGATGCACTGAACAATACTCAACTGTATAAAAGAAGAAAATAAAATTTATATCTTATTTAGTGTATTGTTCGGTCTTGTCCAACAATGCATATAAATCATGCTCCTCACTTCCTCAGGATGAAGGTTCACAAGCTGAACCATCTACCCGTTTATTCTCGGTGGAAAGGATTTTGGCAGATTGAACTAACTTGGCTATAGCGTGAACTTTCTTTGCTATTGATGGGAGCCTTTCAGCTGCCTCAGCATACAACTGAATTTCCAATCCCCTCGATCGTCCTTCTTCAGGATCCAGGTTGGCAAACTTGGAAAATAACTGCAGCGCACTCTGAGCTGCAGAATCCAGATCGTGCAATGCTTCTTTGCAAGAAATGGCTGTCTCGAGGTTTTCAAGTCCGTCTATGTTACCTCCTTCGTGGTCTCCTCCATCTATCAATTTCTTGCTCAATGGCATTTTAGCACCCTTCGTGCTACCCGAGACTTCACCAAAATCAGTTCTGGGGATTGCACATATTGGGCTCAGCGAGGTCACTGGAGTATTTCCCACATCCTATGAAGGACATAATTGATTTGTTAGAATGTTAATATTTGTCATAGGGAGCCAATATATTACATTGGTGGAATAGCAATTTTGTACCAAAAAAAGCAATAACGCCCTCAATTAAACGATTATACATAAAACAGGTGTGACTGTTTTATTGGGGCTTTATTAAGATGATCCAACCAAAAAAGAATATTTCTTATATTCAATTTTCAAATGTAAGAAATTGGAGGTTTCAATTTGTCTTTCAACTGATAAACCATACCTGTCCGTAAGTATCTGTCCTTTGCAATATTTCAAGCAACGGATTGGATGGGTCCTTCAGCATAGTATTTGGGTCGATCTCTATGCTTTCTCTGTGAGTTGCACCTACAGAATCTCGAGCCTGCATGCCAGAAAATCTCTTTAAACCTCCAACACGGTTCTTTTGCACGAGAAGTCGTGCTGAGTAGCTTTTCCTTGCGGATGACTTCCTTCCCTCTGTCTGCAAACAACACAAATATAAGGCTTGACTTTATTTCCATCACCAGCCCAGACAAAATAGAGGAAAATAATTTCTTGACGAAACCCTTGTTACATGAGCAAAGGCTAAAAAGTAAAAAAACATCTAGGGTAATAGTCATGTCTAAAGCTGACATTTTTGCGAAATGTAAACGGTACATAGTATTACATTGGAAATTCAAGCCTTCAATCATGTTAACGTGTTTAAAAAGTGCAGCTGAATTGACTTGCCTGAGAATTTGTGTTGGAGATATTGTCATCTTTGTCAACTTCTCTCACCCCAACTTCAGTTATATTTGACTGCAGCTTTGCTGACATCTCATGAAAAACATGCTCATGGCATAGGTTCAAATTTTTAATCTGATGTTGATCCATGCTATCACAAAAAGTGCCAGAATAATGCATGCATTCCTTTAAAGTGGCATCCTGTAAATCAATGTCTTCATGAAAGTCAAAGATGGGTTGTGCACAAGAATTATCCAGACCAGTATCTATAGAAGAGAGCTTGATGCGCTTGTTATCACGATATGTCTCCATAGCTAGGTCTTGTGCTGCAGGAGGCCATTGCATGTTAGCCGTAAGATTTCAAAGCATCAAGGATCAGATAATGTGTTTCTATCTCGAATTACACACTTGTATATACTAATGTTACTCTAAATAGCTTGAACCGAATTCATAGATGTGTTTAGGTTGTATCACAAAAACTTGCAATCACCAACCATCTTTAAAATCTGAGGTTTATTAATGTGTAAATGCTGTGACAAGTGTTTCACAGGCAGTGCAGCAACCAAAGAGCAACATGTAAACAAAAGTGAAATGACTACACTTATCTGCAGAGGCAGTCATGGTTCGAAGAAATGGCATTGTGAAAAATTGAACAAGACTATGGATTTATACTCCAAATAACGCCATGTGAAGGCAGATCAGAACTATGTAAACTGCATACATAACTTCCTTGTAAATTTATTATTCGTTTATACATTCTATTTTTTTAAGAAACCACCTAATAAGTTGTTATAATGCACAAATCAAACTAGTACATCATTAGCGGTTTCTTTATTTAAATAATTAATTTCTTTTTTGGAATCAATTAATTAAAAATCTCCCTTACAGTCTGCCTTTCACAAGTCTTCCTCGGTTTCATCATTAAAATCAGTTTTTTGGACAGAAGAAGAAAAGAAATTCAGAAAGTCGAGACTTGATGTTCACTTGTTGATCAATACTGCCATTGATAGAGTAAGCCTAGAAAGGATGATCTAAACTACTTATAACAGAAAAAGATAATGTTCCCAGTATCTCCATCCTTCAAACTGCATAGTGTTTAAGAATGTAAACAGGATCAGGGCTTGATCTCACACATACTCTTCAAAGCACAGTGTGGCACATTCAAGGCCTCCACATCTGAAATGTCTGGCGAATTGAGAAGATCCAAACACACTGTATGAATTTTTAACCAGCGGTTATCCAATGCATAGCTGCTAATGCACAAATATCAATTGTCAATGCATGAGACCCAGTAATTAGCAAGATGCCAAGAACAGCCTCTTTGCAACATTGAAAATAAGTTGCTCACCTACAAGTTTCTTGGGGACTTGGAGATCCTTGGCTGCAATCTGTATCTGATAAAATGCTGGACAAGGTTCCAGAGAATTTATTGGTGCCCTCTAAACCATGTCTTGGAGGACTTTGCGATATGGGACATGCAGAGTCTTCTTGCAAACCATGGGTAACCAAGGGAGAACACTTTTCTGGTCTAACCTGTGAACAAAAGTTAAGGAAAGCACGAAACATTATATAAAACTTGAACAAAAGGGTCATTTCATATTTTCTAAAACATAGGGAATAAGAGTCAAAATGGTTGATTTATCCTTGTATTTTGGATGTCCATTATTGACATATTGAAGCTGGAGTGATTTCAAAGAGCAGCCAAAATTCCCAGGCAAAGGGGGAATGAGTCAATTGTTCAAAAAACTTAACGCAAGTCATCATTTCTTGCTTTAATTGGGACCAGATTTTTTCATTAGCGAAATTTCACTAAAAGCAGAAGGGTTAAACCGTGTATTCAAGAAATATAGACAGGTGCTGAAAGAAACTATCTAGCAGACTATCTCCTTCGAAAAACCCATGCACGCATATACATGTTTGGAAGGGACAAGGTGTCCAAGAACATATATTAACATAGTTTCTGGAGTGACATCTTAACCAATTGTTATGTGACCTACCTTGGATGAACTGGAATTTGGGTCTGTGGGGATGGGATTGGGAACAGAAACTTTAGCCCGTGCCCATCTTGGAAGTCGAGATATGCTGAACCTAAATGCTGAGGTCTTGGGATAGCTGCCGTGTTGAAAAAGCAGTCCCTCTGGATTTTGGTTCAGTTTTTCCCTGGCTACAACCTTGAGAGAGCATTTGCGTTGGTGGTTATCAAATTGATAAGAGCTGATTTTGTTTGGAGACACTTGCCGAACCATGCATTTGGGGGAAATTGGAAAAGAAATTTCCTTGGTTCTCCGTAGCATCCGTGAAGTGAAAGGAGCGGGCACTTTCCAAACAAAGATACAACTATCAGCACCAACCTGAATACAAAAGAAATCGGCAACTTAACGAAAAATTGAAGAAATACACCAAATATGGGGGAAAATTAAGAAATGGCACGTGACACTTGTTTCAGATATTATCTAAATAAATTGGGTTGTATACTACAGAAATTATCAAAATTATGATTTTCAATATGACAAGCTCAAATTGGCAGCCTTTTAAATGATAATTTAGAAAGATAAAACAATTTTTGGTAACAAAAAATAAAATTTAAAATTACTCACTGAAACAAGATGCTTGCAGTCAGGTAAAAAGGCAATCCCAGTTATTACATCACTGTGCCCTGCAGCTCGTGCAACTAGCTCCCCAGTAATGTAGTCAAACATGCAGATACATCTATTAGAGTAGGAGCAAACAAGATAACTGCAGCTTCCATCAATAGTTACCTGCAGAAGGAATTTACTCGCAGCACAAGGTCATTTAGGAGAAACCATGTGTTTCTACTGGTGCATGATAACACCAGTTGGAAATCAATTTTGAATTTCCAAATTGCGTCATACCTTTACAGGGTCCCCAGTGTCTCCATCCTGATCAATAGAGTTAACAAGTTTTCCAGAGTTAATGCTGAACGTATTTATCTTCTTATCCTATGAGAATGTCACGCGTGAACTGTATGTTAGTCACCACAAAAACAGAATTTCCACAAATTCAAATAACAAGAAATTAATATTGTGGCAATATATAAATATTAAGTTACTGCCCAAAAGAAGCCAAATATGGAAGCTTGATTTGCCATTTAAATTACATAAGATGAAGTAACATTCTTCCACCACCTTACCTGGCCCACGGTAATAGCAACCTCCATAGATTTATTAATCACCATATCTTGAACGGTCCCACCAGTTGCAATCCTGCAGCAGCATGAAATCTTACAATCCTTTTCACTTGCCGCTACATGATGTACCACCAGAGACCTACAGGATGAAATATAAATACATACTGATCATGTCTCAGAAGCAGAAAGATTGCACCTGAAGTTCAACCACTATATCTGGCATCCCCTACAGGCTACAAGTGGAGGCATAGGTCATTACACAAAGGACATTTCATACATTGACAAAACCAATCACCATAGAAAAACATCTTTCGATTCCTAAATCATGATCACCTAGACGTGTGTGAATGGAAATATTTTGACCATCAGGCAAAAGACAACAAGTTTCTCAAGTCTCTTAATATAAACAACTCAGTGCAATATCTTCACATTCTCCAAGTTTTTAGAAACTATATGCTCTAGAAGAACTCACCTATCACTACCAGAACTGATAATCTTAGTGCCACTGCATGTGAGGTTTACTGGAGTGGCCGCAGATGAATGGTAGTCAATCCTTCCGATGAGATCAAAATTACTAAAATGGATGTACAAGAGTGAGATGATATTGAGAAAATTTATTCAAAAATTTGAACATGTGAAACGTCCCATGCTAAACCTGTCAACACGGTATAGATGGATCATTCCATCACGACCTCCCGAGGCAAGAAACTGGTGACTTTCTGAAACTTCTGTTGAAACATTATCTTTCTTGTTCTCCAAATTAAAGCTCAATGAAAGGATTTCACCATCATGAGCATCCTAGGGCATAAAATGATAAAATGAAGATCACAAATGCAGAATGCATTGTCATTATTAAGAAATGACAGACAACGACTGCAAAAGAAGTTATGTGGAAATTCTTCATTTGAGGATGCGCAGTACAAACTTAAGGTGGTTAGTTTACCTGTATGCATTTATAATCAGACGTGTTTACATTTAAGATATGGAGATTTCCCTGGCAATCACCAGCTGCCAGGTGCTTTCCATCAGAACTAACTGCCATTGATCGAAGCCCCGGAGAGGAAATGCCTAATGTCACAGAATCACGTTCAAAAATCCCAGCACTCACTGCGGATAGTGGCAGACAGACAGTAATAAAGCTGAGCAAAAAAGTGACGTAAAGGTGGAGCTAGCATATTTTAATGAGTCTTATTGGCACAAAGAGATTTGACTAATTCCATTGGAATATCCAAGGACTTGAAAATTACCTAGACATGTAGTTCCACTTGGATGATTAATCAAAGAGCTGTCAACTGTATAGAGAGAGAATTTATCCATTGACAAGGTTGATTGCAGAGCAAGATCCCATACTCTAATAGTACCATCAGCCGAGCATGTTGCAAAAGATAATCCACCAGAACAACCTTTAGCAACACATGAGAGAGAGGGATTGTGCATATTTTCGCATGGAAGATTCTTGATGTCCCATATGGATGCACCGTGTGAAACAAGCACAAAACACCTGGTAGCCTGGATAAGATACCATGGTGTTACTGCTTTCAAATGTAATCACTGTCAGCAATCCAAAATACTGAATTCAGGAATGTCAAATATGTCGATGTAAATTAAAGGGAGATACTGATGATAGGAAAACAAAGAACAATTTTCAAAAACACCTTCTGCACATCACGAACATCCCATATATAAAGATTGTGGTCATCATAAATCACCACTGCAAGATGAATCGTTGATTAGCAACAGTCATCGTAAAATCAAAATCCCAAAATCAAGAATCATCAGTTACTTGCCAAGCTTTTCGAAGGTTGAAAATTGACAAGCAATGGCATCAGGAAGTTCTGGCAAAGATTGAAGTCCAACTTGGCCGTTATTAGTATTGCAGTCCACGACATTTAGTTTATTGCATCTTTTGGCTTCAGTATAACATAAGCTTCCAGCATATTTTAGGGAACTGATGTCAAATAGTTTAACAACTCCATTGTTGCATGCACAAGCAACCAAACTGTTGGATGTAGATAGTGCAAAACCTTTTTCAACCTGAGTTCAGACTCAAATAATGGTTAGAACAACCAAACGCTTAAATAATAAACTATCACCATGAGAACTATTATTTATTTTCATATGTTCCACTAGACTATTTAAATAAAGAAATACTATGGATAGAAATCAAGAAGCATGTGCATAATATTAACCCAATCTACCTCTAACTCCACTGAGGTTATAATTGACGAGCCGACTAAAACGCATAAAATTCCTGAACAAGAGAAGGGATGATTAATTATCATAGGCAGATCAGAAATGCATCACCATCTCAGCATACTGATTGTGAATCTGATTACCTGTATCAGTTAATGCATATATAGGTGATTCAGTGGCATGAATGTTATTTACAGAGCTTTTCTTGGCCCAGCTGGGAGCTGTAACAGCTACAAATGACAATCCCTCACAGCGACCAAGATTGATGGACTTCCCTTGCATGGCCACTGATGTTGATCTAGTACTAGCACGAGAGTTTGGAGATGATCCAACTTTCCAGAACCTCAGATGCTTCTTCCCAGCAGTTACTATGAATTTTGCATCTAGGGAAAAGCTAACAGATGCAAAAGCAGGATATTGTGAAGAGGCTTTGATTTTTGTGATTAATATCTTACTTCTCCAATCCCAGAGGCAGATATATCCATCACGAGGAAATCCAATGGAGGCCAGGCATTTGCCTAGAAGGATCAAAATATCACATTGAAATTGACAGAAGGGATTTGTCAAGGAGGAAGCAAATTGAAGGTAAAAGATCTAACTGACATGCTCAAACTAACCGTCAGGTGAAAGAGCCATGCAAGCCACACCATATTGATGGCCTTTCAGCTCACGTATTAGACTGGAGGTTATACCATCCCACACCAATACTGCAGGTCGGGGGCCTGACTGAAATGCCGCATAAGGGAAAAAATATATAAAATTTGAAGAGGAAAAATTATAGTTTCTTCTTAAAACTTCGCCATTTACGTCAAAATTGATGTGGTGATTATACATAAATGAAGGAATGACTATAGCATCTTAATTTTGTGCGTCTGAAATCAGCCAAGAACAAGAAAGAGAAGAAATAAACAATTCAATATCAAGTAGTTAAGTAAAAAGTGAAGAACAATAATATAAAAAATAATCAGCGCAATATCAAACTAAATTCAATTTTTAGATATTGACTGGCAGCTCTTAACCTGATTTTAGGTGAGAACTACACCGGTCTGTACTACTTTATGTCTTTATCTAGCTACAAATCCTGAACCTATATAGATTTTTCCTTAAAAATAGAAATTGTCTAAAAAACAGTGTGAAGTTGGTATCAACAAGAACCAAAAATAAAGTCAGATGATTATTTTTAATAGTTTCTTGACAGAAGCTTAGGGTGCGTTTGGTTTGAGTTTCTGTTTTCTATTTTCAGTTTTGAATTCATTTTTTGTTTTCTGTTTTGAGGGATTATTTTAAAATTGCAAAAAAGGCGTTTGGTTTTAAAAAATTTAGAAATAGTTTTATGACATTTTTTTCCAATTAATTTGATTATTTAGTAAAACATATCAATTTTATGCTTATATGTGATTATATAGTTTTATGGGTATTTGAATTTGGGTAGGTATTGTGTGATTTTAATTTGAAAAATGTTTATAAGTTCATTTTCCATGTTTTGAGTTTCTCAACGTCAAAAGTCATTTTAAGTTTTATGCTGTAAAATTTTTATTGTTTTCAAAACTCATTTTTGAAAATAACATAACACATTTCGAGTGTTTTAGAAAACTGAAAACTCAAAATAGCCTCAAAACGGCAAACCAAAGGCATTCTTAATTTCTTTATTCTAAATTTCCTTTAAATAATTTATGCTTCTTAAAAAAGTTTAGTCTCCTTCCTAATTCTTGAAGTTAAATTATTTATCAAAATCAAACCTAGATATTAAAAGAACAATAAACAAACTGCGAATCTGAAATAGATTTCAGAACAAGTTCTTGCAAATAAACAAGAATAAACTGATTATACCTCTCCGGCAGCAACAACTCTTGCATCACGCGACAACGAAACACAGGTCAAGGGTTTTGGCATCCGATTAGACACCATGAGATGCGATTGAGTACCGGAATCTACGTCGTACAACACAACAACGCAGCCTGCAATGTACGCACATTTCGAAGTGGAAATGCTCGAAGCCAATCCGTTGGTGTTTTTCGTTGTCAAGCCAATTATTTCCTCCAAATGCAACTGCAAAAATGCAATGACGTGATTAATTAAAATGCGTTTAGTAGCATTTAAAAAAGAGTTAGGTTTACCGACATTGGGAACTGAATCTGGTTTCTTGAGCTTGCGACTCCGTTTCATATTCTTCTGTAGATCCAAATCAAAAACCCTAGCTAGCTACAACATGTAAACAACATTCAACTATGAATAGAATATTTGTAGAGAGAAGAAGATGGGGGCGGGAAATCAGTACAAATAAAAGAAAGATCTTTATGTGTACGTTATTATGCTTTAAAATATTTGAATGGGTCTCATTCGCTAGTCGCTACAGATTTATCTGTTGTGAACTAAAATCGCATGTTTTGTGTTTACAAGAGTAATGTTCTTCAACGTTACTGATGTCGAGCACCAGTCTACGAGATAATTTTATGATATTAAATGATACATATACTTAAAAATAATATTATTTAGCATCAATAATATTAAACACGTGTCAACATATCATAAATCCTATTAAATGGATCATAAATTCCATGTATTTAATTGAATACGTAACTGTCACCTAAACTGATGTTAAATAGTATTACTCTCCACCTAAATGCAATGCTACATAATTTATTTAATTGAATTAATCAAATGCGATCACCTAAATTGGTGTTAGTATCACTGGTTCTATATAACATTATTCGTACAAAAACGTGTCTTTATTGTTTGAAAATTTGGTTGTCAGTCGGACACTGCCTTCTGAATTCATTTTCTATTTTATATTTAGGTCCTCAAATTTAATATATTGAGCACATTCGTCCTTTTTAAAATTTTATATTTTAATCTTGTGATTTTTTCCGTGACCCGAGGTAAATTATTATTTGATTGTAAAGTAAAATTTTCCCACTTCTCATGCTAACCAAGAGCATGATTAACTTAAAGCTTAAAAGCGCACGTGAAATGCATTTCTTGAAGCTCTCGCTTTTCATTGTTAACATACAAAAATAATAAGATCCAATTAAATGGCCCATAGAGTGAATCCCGACTAAAGAATTCAAAAGATGGAATCAAACAAAATCATGTGGAAGTCCAAGATGGAGTTATGCAATGGAAGTTCATCATCACCCAAGTCTGATATACGCCCAAATAGTGAAAGCCCATTGTTGTTCAAGCTTGCAAGATGCCCAAGTGACAAATAACCCTCATTTCGCTCAAACATGTGAGAAGCTCAAGATATAGACGAGGATAATGTTTTATTATTATTATTATTTAAATCGACGAACAGTTTATTGAAACGGTTCATCCCACGATTCAAGAATCCTGGTTGCAAGTTTATTGAAAAGGTTCACCCCACGATCCAAGAATCCCGATTGTAAGCAGTTCAATAATGGGAGAAGTGGCAGCGGTTATAAACAGTTCCTAAACAAGTCATCCATCATAAAGAAAGTGGATAATTATGGGGCGATAAGCAGTTTCCAAATAATTTTACAAGGAAAACTGTTAAAATGAGTATAAAAGAGAAAGAAGACATAGAAAGAAATGATCCAATCAATCAATTCTCGAACAGAGAATTATGTAATTTCATTCCTTTATTTTTTCTCGTCAAAACTTTCAATTTACTTGTGTGCTTGTACTTCTTGAAGGCGTTTTGTTTCTTGTAAATCGTACTGTTAGGACCTGCCAAACTCCACATTGGTATGATATTGTTCGCTTTGGGCCAGACCCTCACGAATTTGCTTTTTGGATACTATCCAAAAGGCCTCATACCAATGGAATGTTGTCATACACTTATAAACCCATCATATTTATCATGTCTAGTCGATGTGGGACTTCTTTTACTCCTAACAATCATTCCCTCAAACGAAGGACCATATCATTGTAGCCTCCCCTCAAACGATAATCCATCCGTCAATCATCTTGTACCGCCGTTATTGTCATCACCCTCGACCAAACGGGACCCGCCGCCTGACCCCTATATTTTTTATGTCAGGAAGACTTTCGACACAAGGCATCTCAAACGCGGATGATTTTTAGCCAGATTACAAGGCTAATTAGGGGACATCTACCACGCTTTCCGCTACATTCCTTCGACTAAGTTTTAGGCCCTGTGCTCTGATATCACTTGTTATGACTTGTCAAACTCCATATTGGTATGATATTGTTCGCTTTGGGGCGGAACCTCACGAATTTGCTTTTTGGATACTACCCAAAAGGCCTCATACCAATGGAGTATTGTCCTACACTTATAAACCCATCATATTTTTCATGTCTAGTCGATGTGGGACTTCTTTTACTCCCAACACGTACTCTTCATAAATAAAGCATCATTCGTTGGAACTTTGTCTCGAGAGGTTTGTTCCTTACACGATCGTCTGAACCTTCTTTTAATTGTTAGCGACTTCCGCGCGAAACACTCGTGCTTACCAACTCTTAACACAAAAACCTACCTCATTCAGATTTTTTCTCAGCCTAATTGTGCCACTTGCTGCCAAACATGGTTGGAACAGCTCTTTCTCGTCTCTTATTATAGATTTCTTCAAAAAGAATTAATAAGTGGAATAACTGGTAGCATGCTCGGTAGGCAGATAGAACAGTAATGAGCAGCGTTAACGAAGCAAAATTTAAAATTTTATTGACAGTAGTGTAAAATATGTGTTTTAGTGTCAGGTTTAGTGCAGTCCAATGAGGAACTCTCGGGCTATGTTGCAGGCACAGCATCAGATTAACTTAAATCAAATTCGGCTACAATTTAACATCAGCGAGGAAAATTATGCAGGTAAACTTAGTTTGTATCGGGAGCCTATTTCAGTCCATTAAAGAATCAAAATTCTTTGTACTCTGGTGAATGAAGTAAACAATGCCATCAAACATTTTAGTCGCCATTGTTATATTGGTTCCACAATATAGCAAGGAACCTTGAAATGAGTAAAAAAAGGGTAATTAGTATATAACGTCTTTACTTTTCATTATTATTGTAGAACACGTCATTACTTTTTATTTTTTGGAATTTTCACACTTATTTTCACATTTTATTGCTTAAAAGGTCATTTTCATCCATTTTCAATTAAAATTTGTGAAATGATGAATATAACATTTTATTTAAATAAAACAAATAAAACCAGCCCCAAATTTTAAAAAAATGTACAAATGAGGCACAAATAAATTATTAAAAGGGTAAATAGTACATAATGTCCCTTCACTATTATTGTGAAAACGTCATTACTTTTTAATTTTGGCATTTCACTCTTAATTACACATTTGATTGCGTAAATCATCATTTCTATCAATTTTTATCAAATTTCTCAATTAAAAAATTGTGAAATGACGAATATACCCTCCTATTTAAATAAAAAATAAAGAAAAATATTTGTTTTTATTTTTGATTTTTTAATAATTTATTTGGGACTCATTTGCACTTTTAAAAAAATTTAGGACTATGTTTGCAATTAGTTCTTTTTTTATTTATTTAAATAAGATGATATATTCGTCATTGCATAATTTTTTTTATCAAGAAATTAGATGAAAATGGGTAGAAATGATGATTTAAACAATCAAATGTGTAATTAAAGATGAAAATGTTTAAGGTAGGAATATTTTTCACAGTAATAATGAAACGTGGAGACATTATGTGTTAATTACACTTTTAATAATTTATTTGGGATTCCTTTACATTTTTTTTTTAAATTTGTAACTATGGTTGCAATTAGTTCTTTTGTTTTTTATTTTTTGTTTTTGTTTTATCTAAACAGAAGGATATATTTGTCACTTCACAATTTTTAATTAAAAAATGGATAAAAATGACCTTTTGCGCAATGAAATGTGAAAATAAGGATGAAAATATGCAAAAAAAGAAATGAAAGGTAATAACATTTTCCACAATAATAGTGAAAAGTAAAAACGTTATGTATCAATTATTCTAAGTAAAAAATTGTTGAATCATCTTATATAGAAGTTCAAGACGTTAGGGAAGATAAACAAACTTTCAAAATCACGACTTTAACAAATCTTCATTGAAACAAAAAGAATTGTGGAAACATGGAGAATCATGGCCAAGTTTCTTAGAAATATGAAAGTTATTTAATTATAATCAAACTTTTTAGGACCATGTTAAATGTACATAAATGTCGACACATTGGTTTACTTTCATACGAGTTAATAGATTTTGGTACATTAATCTTGACAACATATTTTCAATCAACTGCCAGAATTTTACACACAGAGATGTCAATCAAAGTATACACTTTGTATGTACAAGTAGTTTAATCTAACTTTTTAAGCTTGGCCAAGCGTTCACCGAACAAAATTTTGGTGCAGGGTTAAATTGTGCGACAAATATAAAGAAGACCCGAAAAGGATATAACACACTGCAAGGAAAAAAAAAAACTGCAAAATCCACTAAAATAAAATTTAGTGTAGGGTCAAAAATCTAATTTCTGTATATTATCTCGCAAGGAAAGAGTTCAATTACATCAAATAAAACCTTTCCTTAATGAGCCCCAAATTACAACATATGCCTAGCATTTTCAAACACAAATCTCAGGTTCGTTTCAGGCACAGGCTCTGTAGCAGAGATGAGATGTTGAAGATTTATCAGACTAAATTTGATCGAATTAGTTTTTCCAGCACAAGGATTCTGAAGATGACAACCCTCGACTTTTGTGTAATGCCTAATATGCACGTCAGATTTCAATGGCTGCTCAATATCACAAGTCAGTGTTTCGAGAAAATGATGGCAGAGGCATGGCATCTTGTGGGCGCAGGATGACAAGAACCACAAACATTCCGAGCATTGGAAGGACAAGAAGCCATTTTAACAGCTTGTAGTAATACATATGAAAGGTAAGGGAGAAGTCGTCTGAAAAATAAAGTCCATTCCTGTCAACCATCTCTACAAGTACAGTCCCGACAGTCCTAACTCCTACGGTTGGAAGTTTAATGCGATGTATTCCAGAACGGTCAAAGACTTGATTTTGCTTAATCGTCCTCTCTCCTTGGTAATTGCCAGGAACCAACAAACTTATCTATGTTTACATTAAGAGAGAAGATAATATCAGCAAATCGTAAAAGCGTTCTCTTCTTTTCTCTTTTTTTTTTTTTCCTTGCCTAGATATGCAAAGAATCAAGGGCGGGAAGAAGCTTCTTACCGTGACATTATAAGGTGCTTGGGAGCCAGATGGAAACCTGTATCTGTCTACAATTTCTACTTCTACCCAAAAACTCTTGCCTTCTTCATCACGGAAAGTTCTTGATGATGGTGTAACATAGATTCCTTCGCGGCCATAGCGTTGTGCAACATTGTTTCTTCCCTGATTCGATGATCTCCATGCCTGGAAAACCATAATCAAGGGGCATTAATAATTATGTCAAGTTGGTGAAATAAATAAAGACAGATAGTACTCAGTCATATCCTGCCTTGAGTGGATGATGTGGAGAAGGAGTTGAAAAACAGAAGACATTGCCATTCATGGTTGTTACTATAAGATCCAGATCATCTCCACCATCGACATTGTCGGCCAAAACCATGCTGTATCTGTCATTGAAGAATATATAATATTTTGTGAAGTAAGAAGGTAGTAGTTATAAGAATGACTAATGGTTACATCAACTTTGAATTATCTTACGAAGTTTCTCCAATATCCACAACATCGGCGCACGATGTGGGTCCGTCTATTAGGTATAAGTAACCATCAAATGATGTAGTAACAATTGTTAGTCCCTTCCTTTTTTCCCCGCGTCTGCTCAAGTCGACCAGAAGAACTTGATTCATCACTCTACCATGAGTTCTATATGGATAGGGTCGTACAGTTGAGCCATCCTTGCCACTCAGAACGTATATGTTTCCAGATATTGTTGGAACGACAACATCAGTATGACCATCCCCATCGACGTCGCCAATTGTGGCACCCTGAGAAAAAATCCTTTGTTTCTCATAGGCATACTCAAACATTATATCTAGCTTGAATTTACCATATTTAGAAGTCAGGAAATTGTGACTTGCCTGTGGAACAAGGCTCTTAACATGTGCTTCCCAAATTTCTTTTCCTTGTGAAGTCCAAGCTGCAACATTTCCATGTGTATCAGTAGTCACCAGTTCAATTTTGCCATCATCATTGATATCGGCTGCAACTACTGCTCCTTGAATTTCAGCCATTTCAAGTGGAAATTTCTCTCTCACTTTGCCTGAATCAGTATAAGCTATAGTAAGGCTAGAAAAAAGCCAGCAAAAGATGCAAACTAGAAGTAATAAAAATAAAAAATACGAGAACATGTCTGAAATGATCTGAGAGAGAGTAAGTATTACACAATTTCTATAATAGTGATTTCTCAACCGAGACATTCCAGTATATTCCTTTTTATCTAAAAGTCATGTCAGCAATGGTCAAGAGAAATGGACTTTGTAGACACTCATAAATTCAACAATGAAATAGTGGTCTAAGAGTTATGTGTGATGCTGTTCACCTCTGCCACACCCCACACGCCAAAAAAAAAGAGAGATATTACAGTCCAATTGTAAAATTGTTGTAAAACCAATTTTTTGCAAGTTTATGAAAATCTTCAAATCAGGGCCACAGCATGGAACAGAAGAGAACACGCACCCTTGTGGTCCAATACGTAAAAAAAACCATAAGAAGTTCCAACCAGGATGTCCAAATTCCCATCACCATCCAAATCAACAACTGTTGGAGATGAATATATGTAGGCACGGAAACTTCCAGTATCTGTACTCAGATCCAGCTGTGCGGTCCATTTAACTTGCTTTGTGTCAAGATTGAAAACAACAATGCCACCAGCAACATATTTTCCAATCTCAATGCCACCAAGTTCCTTCAAATGCTCTGGATTGTCATAATACCTGTGAACCTACAATAATCAGCTGAATTGCATGCAGACCACTTCTAGTGTTTCAAACGGTCAGAGAGATAAAATGTAATGCAATATGCTACAGTTTTTTCTTCTTTATTTCCTCGGTATTAATAAAAAGCCACAACATCCCCACAGATAATATATTTAAAGAAGTGATGAAATGTCTAAAAGAAAAAATAAAATGAAAGTTGTAGGATCGAAGTTTTAGCACAATGTATTGAAGTAAGAAACTTACTCATGGTCAAAGAAGTAGGAAACTCCAACAATCATCTCTGACACCCCATCATTGTCTATGTCTGCTATTACCTGAAAAGAAGTATAAAAGATATCAATTTTGGTAATCAAACACATTAAGAAACCTTATATATGAGGTCTCAAAGGCAGGAAAGAAGAATGCTTACAACCCCTATAGGCAAGGAAGCAGAAGCAACATATAGCTATTGTTTGATCCCCATTATTTCCAAAATACATTTGTATATCTTCTTTTGAACCACACGTTCTTCAATAAAATATTATTACACGAAAAATCCAAAATTTTTCCTTATTTTTCAACCACACATTCCCTGTCAATCTACTATTCCAAAATGTATTCTTAAGAAAAAATGGGGCTCAAAGAAGCTCATACTACTATACTTACAGGAGTGCACAAAACATGTGCATCTATATGCACAAAATCTTCCAATTTTGCATGTTGTGCTTCAGTCCATTCCTCATCTCCCCATAAGGTTTCATCAACATAATCATCATAATCATAGTTATACTCATCAGCCAACTCTTCACTATCCCGGAATAACTCAAATGATGAATCAGCATCCGCTTCCAAGCCTCCATCATTTTCGACAGTAGCGGCATGAACATCCTCAGCGTCATTACTTTTGGATCCAGATTCAGACACACTTTCTTCGAGAAGCCTTCTCCTTGTGTTTGAATCAGAAGATGTATTGCTACTAATGTTATGTGGCATACTGACTTCTGCATTTGCTTGACTAACACCTTTTCTTCCTGGATCCTCTAGATTAGATGCATTCTGTACATCATGTTGAATTTCGGTTGTGGAAATCGTATTATTAGATGCATCATTACGAACTTCTGGTGTAGGATTCGATGTGTTTAATGAATTGTGATCTTCTGGTGTTGGATTCGATGTGTTCAATGAATTTTGAACTTCTGGTGTAGAATTTGACGTGTTCAATGAATTGCGAGCTTCTGGTGTAGAGGAGTTTGAACTGTTTGCTACAAGCGTACTTCCATTGTGTTCTAAAACATATTTTAAATTTTAGACACATGAAAGGATAAAGATAAATTTGAAAGTGACAGTTAGGCATTCCATAAGCCCAATTACCACTGGAAAACAAATTAGATATACCTCAAATGTGCCAAAGAAAAATGTCTATTGCAAATTAATGAAATAAATCCATTCATGATAACAATTTACATGCATATCTTATCCCGCTCAATGCAAACAGTATTCTCACCTGAGGATGGTGTGCGGGTGCTAACAAGCAGGAAAATTCCTACTAGATAACAGCAAATTGCCTATACTCATGAAATATTGATTTTCACAGGAATTGAGTCAGAGCGGCCATAGTCTATGTAGATCCGAGCCTATGCATCCATCCTAGAACATCTTCAAATACTCATGACTCTTACCATTGAATATTTTTGCTTTTCTTATGTATCCTTTTAATAGCTTATTAATATAACTATTTCACGGTACTTTTACAATATTGCCGCACGGTTCGGACTTTACCAGAAACTCTATGCTACAGTGAGTCCATTTTAAAAGGACACACGGTCAATTTTACCAATAATTTCAATAAATATAAGGCAATTATAAAAGGTACTAGTTTTCTAAAAGTTTAAAAGTCAGAAGAAGGTGAAAGAGGGCAGCTTTTCTGTGTACAGGGAGGATGGAGGGAGGAGGAATTAAATGGGATCATCCCTTACTAAGCACACAAAAATAAAAAAAAAGTGAGAAGGGGAATTGAGCAAAAAAAATCCAGGCAAGGAAAAAAGACTGATTTTTTCCCCATACTAAACAAAGTCTCCTCTAACATACATGGGATCATGAGGCAATTGATAATCTGTCCATGGATGGATCAGATGTAAAATAAAACAGTCCAGGATAAGAAGAAGTTAAAATCTGAATGATCAGGAAATTTTAAGCAATACGCCAAATGTCCATCACCTTGAGTAAATGAAATGCTCACTTCATACAGGACCAAGGGCATTAACAATTTTTTTGCAGTGGCATGCTATCAATTGATTAAATTTTTGTGGCGTGCATCATATCAGGAAAACTTTGGGGAGATCATGCTGCATTTGAGTATGGAAGTACAATTTTGAGATGCTTCAGCAAGCATGCTCGACATATTCAATGAAATTGAAGGAAATAAGAAATATTAAAAAAAAAAAGGCTTAAGCAGCAAATTTCTATATCATACCACTTGCAAAATAACTAACAAAAATAACCATTTTGTTTAATATTTGATAAGTAACGAATAATATACTTACGAGTCAGTGACTCCATAAGAGCATCCTGTATCAACTGGTCATCATGAACATCTGGATGGGAACGATCCACAGGATCTGGATGCAAACCTACATACCAATCCTTTTTCACTTTCAACCTAGGAATCTCTAGTTTATCTGACATCATATAACCAGACACCCTATTTCAATAAATTCAATGAATTGAGTCAGGTTTTTTTTTTTTTTTTTCAAATAAAATAAAATACTGCTGCGAGAGAACATTTTGAATAAATAGTTCTGTTACCTGAAAAAGAGGACTTCACCGTTGTAGGTGGCTAAACCTATTTCTCTCACGCCATCCTTGTCAATATCATATAGGAGAGGACTAGAATGAACAGTCGACTGATGAAAAGCAGGCCATCCTGATAAATTTATGTAACAACCATAGAAGTATCACCTCATTTGGATGATACCAGCCAAAACAATCCTAGTGTTCTATAGATAAAATCTTTTCTCCCTAGTGTTCACTATGAAAGAATGTGATTAACAAATTAGTCCTCCATAGTCAATGAGAAAAACTTAAACAAGTGCTTACTTTATCAAAGTGAATCTGGGAAATATATCATTATCCAAACTTCATTTCAACTCTACAAGCAAAGGTATACCTGGCATTTTATCTCCATCAGAACCTTCTAGGACTTCCAAGTAATGCACAAAAGAGGGAACTACCACCTCAAGCTTTCCATCACTTGAGCACAAATAGGAAAGTTCTTAATCAGAATAATGGAGTTCAAGATAACAACACGAGGGCCACGATAAGTAAATATAATTATTGATCAATACTGCTATTAAAGAAAAGTTGATCAAAACTCACTCAATCGGAAATAACAACTCGTGTAAGAAGAAGAGACTTTTTTCATACAAAGTTTACTTATTTGATTAAGTTTCACGTTACACATTCTTTACAAAAAATGTGGAAAGGATAAAAGTTTTTTTTTTTAAAAAAAGAAGAGGAAATAGAATGAAATAAAAGCAGTTCTATCTATAAAAACCGTAAAGAAGACAGCTTTCCTTTTACCTGTTGATATCGGCAATCAAAGGCGATGCATATATGCTAGAACTCACTTCAGTCTGCCATCTTAATTCCAAATGCCGAGGGCATTGAGTGTTCAACAGCTCATCCTCATCACTAAGCACACCCAAGCCATAAAATCATAAACATTAACAAATAACACAGCTCACAATTGCACCCATTTATTAAACATATAAAAGATGCACGTAGAAACATAATAGAACTACTCATCACCAGCTGTTTAACAGAACACAGTTTCATCCATTCATAATGAATTTTCGATTTTTAAATAATAACATATTCAATCAAATAAACATAACGACTAATTTGTCCTAAACAATTGTACCAAATGAATCAAACAATAATTATGCAAATAGTTTTCACATCTAAATATATTATACGTACAAATTGGGGTAACCAATAGCATCATCAGTTGCCTCACGCTCGCGAAACTTGTTCTTCTTCTGTTCCTCCGATTGCGAGACGCCATAATTGAAACTTAAAGACAATAAATTTAAAACGAAAAAACAGAGAAATAGAAATCTCCAAGTTTCCATGAATGATAAATTGTTTTGCCTATGCTTGCCCCAAAAAGGTGAAAATAAAATTTAGAAAATGACCCAATACTATAAGTCAAAACCCTAGTAAAGGGTTCTAAGGATCTAAGCTAAAGCAATGAGGAGGAAGAAAATTTTGGAGCTGATTTCTTAGCTGATTTCTTCTTCTATCCCCCTTTTTTGTTCTTTTTTTGGGTCTGCAGGAGAGCTGAATACACGAGACTGAGGTTTTCATTTTGCATTTTTTTCTTTTTGGTCAGTTACAATATTTATATTCGTACCCTTCAAGTCCTGCATATTTATATTCGTGCCCTTCCATTATGAAGTTTGCAAATTGCTTTTCTTCTTATTGTCATAAAATTATAGCTATATTTGTCCCCAACTCATAACTTGACATCGCACATAATGACATTTGCAAGGCGCAACTTGATCTTTTTTATCAGGATCTCAAAAGGAAAACTCCAAGAGCCTTCAACTCAAAGTACCATCAATGTATGTGATATACTAAACTTATCAATTGTCCATCTACCTTCTCTATATTTTTTACTACATAATTCATCAAATCGACTCAGAAGATTTTTTTTATGGCATATTTGGACAATCTTTCCTTTCGATAGCAAAAGGGCAAGACGGGACAACCTTTTCAATCTCCCACTATGCTGGGGATTTTCAAGAGAGAGATGGATTACAATATTCCATTACCCACCACGTTTACTTACGTGTTTTTTTTTTTTTATACAAGTATGATTCAATTTTAAAAACACAAAAAAGGGGGAAAAAATAAAAAAGAGTTAGAACAAGGACCATGCTGCTAATCCCCACGTAAATTCTCTAGCAGGGTAGACATTTTGTCATCCTTGCTCTTTCTCATTACTTGCTTATAAAAAGCAGCTATCGATTTATAAGTACCAGACACTTTCATTGCTACCTAAAACAGTTAAACATCCAACCCATTATTCATGACCAGCCATCCCATTCTATTCTTTTCAGCAGCAAAAAACACCCAACTTCTGTCGGTTTGGGTGCGTGATTCGTCACATCGATGAATTCCATCCAGCCATAGGTTGTGATCCTCCGGGAAAGAATGATGACAATTTTCCGTTTATTTCCAATTAGTTAGAAAGATGCAAGGTAATCCTCAACAGGAAAGCTACCAAAATTTTGCCAGATGGAACTAGAAAGTCATTTTTGCGTACAATTTGTTGGAAGGAAAAGTCTAAGTGTACATAATTTGACCACATGATAGTATCCATAATATGATGTGGACAAGATCTAACTGTTGATGTGAAAGTGTGATATTTGAATTAAAGTTTGGATCCAGTGTCACGTGTAATTATGGATACCATTATGTACAAAATTATGTACGCGTAGCACTTCCCTGATTGGAATTTTACCCATTTTTGGCCATTTTGCGCGTTCACAACAAATGCACGTACAAAAAACGTCAAATTTGAAGATTCTCATCCGCGTCAAAAAGACTAAGAGGTTGATATTACAGCGTTCTTTTTTTTCTTTTTTGGTTTTGTTTGTTAATGAATGTATATTTTGGTTAAGAACATTAGATCGGTAAAGGAATTTTCTATTCAGATAGATATAAAAGAAGACATTAGCACTCAAATGAACATCAGAAAAGTGGCCATTCTCCCAACTTAACGCAATTTATGTTCATACAACGTCATGGCACCAACGAGAGAGTGCGACGCTAAATAAAGGATACAAATCATCTATATTCACAGCATAAAATGCTATAGAACTCAATTCTGTCCTATTGAAAGCTATCTATTAGATAACAAACAACTAATTACGACCGAAAAAGAGAGAGAGAGAGAGAGAGAGAGAGACTAAATAATACTTAATATACATGGTGACTCTACTACTAATTCCTATCATTCTTGAATACTCTGGAAATGAACACGGTACAAAAGATCGCTTAGTGAGCAAACAGAATCGTTCAACGAACCAACTTGCAATTATCCAAACAATCCTCTTATGTTCACATGTGAAGGCCACCGTTGTGGACTCTTCTGGTGAGATGTCTTCGACTTATGAGGTCAATCATTCACCTACGACGTGATGAGTTTAAGTGTTGATGGGCTTTGCTCTCATTCTTTATCCTATCTGCATACATTGGTAGGCGAATGATCTCATTTATTTCGTCCAAAAGGACTTCCTCCGTGATATTGTCCCTTATACTTCTCAACACCTGTATTGTGTATTGAACAACACAACAATTTAGTACAATAGCAGGTAGTAACGATTGCAATAGTCTACAAACACAAATAGAAGATGGGACGTACCTTCTTGTAGGTGTTAAACTCATTTGGGGTCCCTTTATCTGGCCTGATCCGCATACATATCCATACGTCTTCTTCGGAATTCCAAGAACACTCTATTATCTTCCCCGAATATGATGTGGGATCGGACCCATCTACAAAATCATAATGGAGGTCCAAGGGAACAATAAATCATCATATAACAAAGCAAAGAAACAAATGAAAGAAATACAATATCAAGTACAGAAAGCCATTCTAGTGTGCCTTAAGACCAATCTACAGGCATGATGGAATCCTTAGTTTGATAATTGAGGAAGTTAAGCTTCATGTTTTAACAGTGATAGATATGAATTTATAATAACCTCGCAAATCCCTTCTGAGCCACATCTGATTTCCAGTTCACACATAATTTGGTATAGGGTTACTTCAGAGAGTAGCCAAAAATGAAACTGAAACTACTATTGCAGGAAAGTCCCGTGTACTACCACCGGATATATAATTGATGTGCACTGAAGGTCCGGGTGCAAAATAAAACTATTTTCAAATTAACCCGGGTTTCACCTCTCTCCTAATACCCAGGATAAAGAAGCATCTGCAAGAATGGAAGCCAAAGCTTCTGAATCTCAATATCTCAACTGAAGATTGATACAGAAATCAGAGATATTATGTATCAATAGAACATCACGAGACCCACCAGTATATCAACCTAGGTGCCCTAATCTGTATCATATGCCTAGGGGCACATGTATGCACAATTTGATGCATCCACAAGTCGGAGGAATTAGTGTATATTTCAACTCAATTTCAAATTTGTCGAGCCAAAGTTATGAATTAATTCACATTTTGACCAACCAGATATGCAAATGTGCCTGGATGACGCAGTAGGTTAAAACTAGCTTTTGAGTCAAACCTAGTCAACTAGACTAGGAAACAACCATTTATGCCAATAGACCATTCTAGCACTGTACTCCCAATATTTAATTGTTCAACTCTTTTACATCAGCTACTACTAATATTTTTCAGTTATACATTTAAGCGACCTAGATATCAACAAAGAACAGTCTCTTCATTAACAGCATATTTCTGTTGGATGATTAAGAAAAACACTTCAACTAGCTCTATCAAATCAATATACCAATTAAGCAGTTGTCATGATTTAGAATAAAGGAGTATTGTTAAAACTGATCTCTTAATGATCACGTGAAGGAAAACTTCCATTTGAGCATCACATACCAGAGAGCACCAAATTTCAGTATTCATCAGCTAAGTGCACCTCACTACTAGTTTAAGTTTGCAGAGTTTGAGCCATTCTATAACTAAGGATATGTTAAAAACATGCATAGTTCAAAGAAGATATAGGACATGGACCAGAGGCTGTGCAATAGGCAATTCTGAAATTTATTCACTATATATCTAACCATTATGGCCTATTTGCTGCAGGAACTAGGACAGATTGTCCAAGTGTATATTCTGAGAGATCCACACGTCTACATTGACGCACCAATGCAGATTAAAGATTTTTGCTTAGATCAAAAAATGCAGTCTCAGTTGATAGACACAGGACTTTCCCAACTTCTAACAAGCGGAGCAACAATAACAGCACTAAAATAATGAAAATACTAACCCGGGAAAACAACCCGACTTCCTTCCATGAGTTTTTTCTTCCCTCGTTCATAAAGATAAAGTGACTGGCGACTGTCAACCATCTGCTAATGCAAATAGACAGAAAGTTTATCCCCAGAGACCGAAAGAAACATGACTCAGAAGTTCATTCACAATCAGCTATAATAGTTTCTACTCATTTAGAAAAAGTATATAACAGTACCAATATTATATAGCAGGTGTCTAATTGTGAGATCTGCTAGGGTAGTATTAGAGAATTGATGCCAAATTCTGCCACACTTTTATCTTTTTGGTTTAGTCATAAAAGAATTAACCAAATGTGGTCGAGTTAGGGGCTTTTGGTGTGTGTTATTAGTAGAAGACAGAGATCTGGTTGATGATACTTGGAGAGTAGAAAAATTAATTCAAGTCTAAGTAGATCTAATAAGGAATAAACAAAACTTCCTTTCTAATCATCAAATAGATGACTGGTACAAATCACAGATGACTCCATGTGAGGATAAATTAAGAGAATGGATAGACCTAAACAACGTTCCTTTCACAAAGCAATGCTTCCCTAGTACAAAGAGCTAGAAGAGGGAGACACACCAAAATTAACAGTCTCAGATGGTTGCAGAACATTCAGTTGTATCAGACCGTTCAATAGACACAGCGTTGGATCAAAACAGAGTAGCTATTATGATCAAGGATTAACTTGTACTAATCAACCATAAAAAAGTAGAAAAATAAAACCAAATTCATTTTCGGGTTAAAGAGAAGAGGAAGAGAAAAATTGCATTAACAAGCACCTCAAAGAGAAAGTCAACTGAATTCATTTCTGGGTATTTCCACTTCAAGAGACCCTCATGTGTTCGAGGAACATAAGGATCGTCCCAACCCTGGTACACAAAAATATAAGCAACTATTACCATAAAAATTAACAAGGAAAAGTACTAACATTAAATACTTCAGCACATTCCCACATTTGAGGGTGAATAGCATGTTTAAGAGAGAGCATGAATTACATGCATAAAGCATAGGCATAGGTACTGTAAAAAAACACAACCGAAATAGGAGAAACTAAATGTGCCAGTAATTCCATATTGTCATTATAAGCACCTGAAAAATAAGACCATCAGCAGCATGTGAAAGCTTTGGAATAAATCCCTTCAAAAGTTTTGTGACTGTAGATAGCAGCCAAAAGTCTTTCCTTCTCACCTGTGAAGCTTCCACATTAGAAAAAGGTCCATCAAGATGAAAATTGCATAGCCCAAAGACAACATACCCTGAATGGTTCCATGTCATATCTGTAATAGGGGTTTTTGCTCTGGTATATATTTTGTCGTTCTATATTCCGAGGTTCGATTACTTCCTTCTCAAGCATTTTCCAGCGTTCATAAAAGGGCCGCTGCATTAAAACAAGTAAACTAAATAAAAAGGAATTTATTCAGGTAGAATCTTCAATCACAACAACACCAACACTGTATAGAAGTGAAACTGTGGGGAAAAAAAATCATAGTAAACTAAATAATTTCATGATTCTGGTACAAGGGAAAATGCAACATGAGCATATAATCCATAGTGGTCTGTATCAGGAATTAAGACTGTTTACAGTTATAAGATCTAGATTCAATGAGCAGTCAGTCCTCTCTCCATCAATTGATATGTGGATGCAATGAATAAAAGAACTCCAATACATAACATTAGCCTCTGGCATGGTGTTGTAAGATATGTCTACAGATTAAATCACGATACTTGTAATTTGATGGAAAATAAGTGAATATGTCCCTTCAGATCATTTTTCTGAACCTCTTATCAATCAAAGTTCCAGAGACTCAACATCACACTGTATATAAGTATATACCTCAACTATCTATTATATTCCATGTTCTCATACTAAAGCACATTTAGTGTCATCTTGATTCCCAGGGAAGTACCAATTATTATAGTTAACCTTTCCCGGTGTTTAAGAATAATAAACTTCCGACTCATAATTAGACATTCAAACTTCATCACACCACGAAACTGAAGATCAACAAGATCTGATTTCTACCACGAAACGAGCGCAACCAATAATGGACCACAAACATAAGGTTGATATCCCTTCAAACTTAACAATGCCAACATCCATTAGTAAAAATGGCCGTTGCAGAAAACAGCATGCCAGTTGCTAACGACAACCGATGGACATAAGAATGTCACACAAACACAAGATTGATACCAATTGAAGCTTAAAAATGCAAACAAATTAAGAAGTTGAGCTCCAGAATCCAGAGGACCTCTTCATATCTTACCTCTACTATGGAAACCGAATTAATTGCCATCATATCATAGATGAGATATCTCCTTTCTTGCTTCTGCGAGTCAGGCACTGTATCAATTATCATTTCTCCATCAAGTAATGTGAAATGATGAACCTTCTCATCTAATCCCTTGTAGAAAAAGGGTGTAAGATCAAAATCAGCAAAAGGAGAAATTCAATTGTGAGGCCAAAAACTGAAATAACCAGATGGTTGAGTAAGCACACATACTTCATTAGCATGTCTGCAAGGAAATCTCATCTGGACCCTTCGGAAATGGAAATGTCGATCAATTAAGTAACACCCATCCATAGTTATTAACATCATATACCGTGTTCCATCAGCTTTCCAGGTGGCGTAGTAATAACGTTGTCTTAACAATTGTAAGTTATCCCTGGATGAAAAGGAAAAATGAATTGCAATGTCAGGACTACAAGAATGAGAAAACTCAAGCATAAGCTGCTAACCTTCAAGGTACCGACTTCTAAGTAAATTCAATAAACCAGAATTGTACCCGTTGAGATGCAAAAGATAGAGCAATCAGTAATATCATCGTGGCTGTTAAAGTATAATGCAACTGGTCCACTCATTTTTATAGGCATGCTCAGACAAAGCTTGCTAAGAAATCAAGAAAATATCTAATAAAAAGAATTGTTAAGATAACTATTGCTTTTTTATTCCAGTTCTTCTTAATCAATTGCAGAGATCATGATGCACAAATAAGGCGTGTAACGAATGTCAGGACGGAATATTCAAAAGCTATAGGTTTTCAGATAAGCCCTGATTTTATTTACTTAACATTTTCCAGTAGTGAATGAGAACCAGGTGAGTGCTTGGCTGGATGCTGGTGTGGGTTTAAATCTCTTAAAGAAGGCTTGTTTGCTTGAATATTTAAATCTTAATGATTCAGAACACATAAACACAGACCATTATGCTCCACTGAACTGACAAAATTGTTTCACACTAGTCATGAATTAGTTATGCGAGGCCGAAGTTAATGCTGACAAGTAATCCTCTTCCGTGTCAAGCACCACCCACATTGATGTAGATAGGTAGAGGAAAACAGATTAAAAAAAAAAAGGAAAGAGAAAAACAATTGAGAAAAGAATCTAGATAGAGAAAGACTAGTAGACAGAAAGCTCAATAATTTTGAATATCACAATTAATGTCTTAATTGTTCAATATCAATAGTCCTACTTGTATGTAAAAATCCTATTGAGAATGAGAAACTTGCAAAAAAATAACAATTCAAACATTTTCTAATTTAAAAACTAATAATTATATAAAAAATAAAATAATTGTTTTACAGCAATCTAAATTATGTCCTAAGATGAGCTGCATATTTGCATTGCAATCCCTATAGTTAGGAATACAATCATCACAAGTTTCCCATCTATGCTGCAAATATTTTTCCAAAAACATAGGATTAAGACGGGGCACATAAGTAAGTCTTTAAAGACTATGGTTAACAAACTCTGGTTGACTTGCTTAGAGAATGGCAATTAGAGAAATAATTCAAAGTGTTATCCAAAAGCAACCAAAACTTAACATCTCATTTAGACAAGGGTGGAAAGAAAACTGTTGCATGACAATTACATTGAACAATAATTTAGCAACTTGGAAAGCTCAAGTAGTTTTGGATCATGGAATGTGATGAGTACTCCACACTTACGATATTTATACTACTTAATTCATTATTTTATTACCCTTGAGAGAGTTTTAGATTGTTTTTATGTGTGTTTTGATGTTGTGATATAGGTTGATGAAATTGAAAAAAAAATAAGCAAAAGTTGACAAATTTGGAAAAAATGGCTAAATTGTAAGAGTTTTAAAGTTCGGGGACTAAAGCGCAAATGCTCAAAAGTTGCGTCGAACCTCATGATGAAGATTTGAGTGTGTTAATGGTCAATTGGATGAAGAAAGATGTCAAAGGCATTAAATATTACCAAAGAGTGATCACACATCAAATTCCAACCGAAAAAGTTTTGCTCTGGATTTTTAGTCTCATATTGAGACTCATTTTTGACACGGTAAACAATCGAATTGGAGGATGATGTCTAAAGCAAAGTTGTAGCCCTTTGAGTTAGCTTTCCAACGTATCTTGAATCATCTCAATCGGATAAGATCTCAGGAGAAAAAGTTATGATAAAAATACTGAAAGAAGGTGCAGTTTGTCGTTTTACCCGAATCGGGCGTCGCGGCGCTCACTGTTCTGAAAATCAGCAGCAAGCACGGTGTCGCCCGGGTGCGGGAAAAGTATTTTTATATTTTTGAAATCTTTTCTTGGCCAAATTCAACCCTAATTTGTCCATAAACTCCAAAACACTATAAATACAACATTAAAAAAAGAAACCCTATTAGGAAGGGAGAATTGAATGGATGCAAAATTGAAAAGAACCAAGAACGCAATAACAACATGAAGAAGATCGAAGATCCACAATCCTAGTTTTTTCTATTCTATTCCCTATGTTTTCTTATATGAATTTTTATATACCCATAGATTATATCATGAGTTAAATTCATATTCTAGGGTTTGATGTAGCCAAATTTGAGATTGTGACTTGATAATTCCATAGTTATTTATATTTTACTTTTCCGCATATATTTAATTGTGTCATGATTTTAAAACTTTCAATTGACGTGTTGAACTGTAATTAGTAAAGCCTAACCAAATTTGAGTGGTGTACGAAATTAGTATTGAAATTCAATTTAGAATACACCCTTGGGAAGAGAAAAGAATACAAGTTTGGGGGTATGTGAATCCTACGAGCAAGGTAAGGAAATACTTGATTTTTAAGGTCGGGAATTGGATCAACTTATAATTGTATAGTTGCACTTGATTCTCCACACACACACACACACACACACACACACACCTGTTTTGCATTGAAGAGCTGAGAAATTAGCTGGTGTATTATAACTTTGAAGCGGTTCATGAAATTGATGTTATGTTTTCAATCCTGAGCTATAGAGGCAAGATGTCTAGCACAATTTATTTTAAGTGATTTTTTTTGTATTTATTTGTTTTGTGTGTTTGTTAGTAATTTTCTTTAGTTTGGTGTTTGCTCGAGGACAAGCAAAATATTAAGTTTGGGGGTATTTGACGAGTGCTCTACACTCACGACATTTATACCACTTAATTCATTATTTTGTTACCCTTGAGAGAGTTTTAGATTATTTTTATGTGTAATTTGATGTTGTGATGTAGGTTGATGAAATTGAAGAAAATAAGCAAAAATTGATAAATTTGGAGAAAATTGCTAAATTGTAAGAGTTCCAAAGTTCGGGGACTAAAGCGTAAATACTCAAAAGTTGTGTCGAACCTTATGATGAAGATTTGAAAGTGTTAATGGTCAATTTGATGAAGAAAGATGTCAAAGGGATCAAATATAACGAAAGAGTGATCACACATCAAATTCCAACTGAAAAAGTTTTGCTCATGATTTTTAGTCTCATATTGAGCCTCACTTTTGACATATTAAACAACCGAATTAGAGGATGATTTATGAAGAAAGGTTGTAGCCATTTGAGTTAGCTTTCCAATGTATCTTGAATCATCTTAATCGGATATCAGGAGAAAATGTTATAATAAAATTAATGAACAAAGATGCAGTCTGTCGTTTTACCCGAATCGCGCCCAACGTGGGCGCCCACTATTCTGAAAATCAGCAGTAAGCGCGGCGCCGCAGCGCCCAATCTGGGCGATGCCGGGTGTGGGAAAATTATTTTTATATTTTTGGAATCTTTTCTTTGCCCAATTCAGATTGGGCACTGCAGCGCCGTCGGGTGCAGGAAAAATATTTTTATATTTTTGGAATCTTTTCTTGGCCCAATTCA
>CAIGRB010132563.1:116426-142366 GCA_903798255.1 Fraxinus quadrangulata
ATAAGCAAATTCAAAATAGACACTCAAAATAAAAATCACAAAATGAATTCAAAACTTAAAACTGAAAATTGAAACACAAAGAGAACAGCCCCTTAGGGATTGTTTTTTTTAAAAAAAAGATAATGGATGCGGTAACTAATTTACGATCTCACAATTACAAAATGATAACTTCATTCTTGATGGAAAATCCATCGACAAATTCTAAAACGGAATCACAAGTTCTAGCAGTTAGGTGACCCAAAGACCGTTCATGCTAAGATCACACAAATGGGCATGTGGAACACGAGCGAAGTGTGGGAAACAATGTTCCATTTATTGTTAGCCTTATCTAACTCACAGGTTCAACACCAACAACCCTTTCCAATAAAGACCAATAAAACCTATCTTCACTATGGCTATGGACTTATCCTTTTAACTACACTTCCAACATGTAATTCCCATTCTAAAAACAAAAAGGAAGTGTGAAAAATGTGCAATTAAATCTCTTAACATCCCCAGTAAGAAGTTTACATTCCCTATTTGAGCAATCAAAAGAGGTTGCTAGAGATGACACCAAATAATAAACAATTAGGATACTCATCCTTAATCGCTCAAAATCTACCATCTTATTAAGAAAAAATGTGCATTAGTGGAGAAACGCCACCCACTTAACATGCCTTTAAGTTAACTTCCATTTGGAAGTTGGAACCAAGGTGTCCAAAGGCTTCGCAGTCAGATTTTATGACAAACACTTTCCTATATTGCTGCCAATAACAAAGAAATTGCACCATTTCATAAAACTCCTTGTCATTGATAGAATATTGTTGTTTAAACTATTTGAGTTTTTTAATAAAGGGGAGTGATGCCCATCTTAGCTCAAACATCAGTTTTATATGTGTCTTATGCACAGTAAACTATTTCTACTTGTAGAAAAGTCATGATATCTCAAAACAAGATCTTAATCATTCTTCGCTTGTTTTCTAGAAAGGTTGTATGGGCTACAGGTGTCAACTGAATTCTCCCGTCATTGTGCACCTAATAATGGGGGTAGAAATCAAACCAAATCTTGTGGTTACACATCAAGTGGAGTAGCACGAACATATCTGGGAAAGAACACACTTGTCTTAAGCTCGATGCACCAGCATCACATGATTGCCCATCATAACACATCTCTTGAAAACCACACCATCTATTCCAAAACCAAAACCTAATTTTCATATATTAACAGCTTCCCCACTGAAAAAGGCATCACAACAGACCAGTGGAACTATTTTCTCTAAATTTCCAAAGCAATAACACAGATGTGAAGCAAATTGTTACTATTTCTGCAGAGGCTTATTCATAGACTCCAAGCCACGTCCCATTAACTTCGGTTCAGATATTGGCATAAATTAATAAACCTAAATTATGAACAATCATCCAAGTAACTGATACTTTCTAGCATAACTTCAAAAGATCTGCCAAATATAAGTCCTGTGAGCCAAAAGTACAACAAGATTCCTGTAAATGATAAAATTTCAAACTGTAAAATAACCAAAAAAAAAAAAATGGAAATAAGAAAACAGAGCAAAGCAGAGAAAACTGTTATAGAAATAATTTGAAACAGAAAAAAGAGAAAAATCATAATAAAGATTCAAAGAGTCAAAGCCACAGCGTGTATCCTGGTGTCTAAGAAACCAGTAGGGATGGGTACGGGTCCGGTTCGGGCCCAACCTGACCACCGAACCCAAAATTTGGGTTGGGAGAAATCCCAACGCCAAAACTGAACCGAGTGGTTAAAAAAACCAACCTAAACCGACATGAGTCTGTTCAGATTTTCAGTTTCAAGGGTATTTTACCCTTGAAAATCAATTTTTTTTCTTTTTACAACCCAGCCTAAAACCGAATTTTTGGGTTGGGTAAATCCTAACCCGAAAACCAACCCAAATGCTAAAGAAATAGACCTGATTTGGGAAGTTTTGTCGAGTTGGGAAGTGATGAGATTCATTGGACGAAACCTAGCAATGATCCGTCGATTGTGGAAGAATGACCAACGACGAGATCGCAAATAAAGAAGATCAAGGAAGCCATGAGATTACCCGTTCAAGTTACATGGACCGAGAGCTTGAATACGAGTAAAACATCAAGTCTCACGTTGGACATGGAAGAAAAACCAAGACGGGTGCATTTGATTCAAGCAAAGGAAGAAGAGCAGATTCCGGCAAATCATGCAGCAGCATAGGCTTAATATGCATACGGATGCATTCAACACTCAAAACCAACCCGAGAAGAAAAGAGGCCTACTATGCGGCCGCACATTTTCTGGATGAGTTTTTTTCAAGATTTTTTCCTAGAACTCTTGTTATGGTATCTTTTTGATATAATTCCGTTTTAATGGGTTCCCTATAAATAAGACTCATTATTTTCATTTTAAAAAACACATTATTATTAAGATTAATTACAAAGTGAGGTTGCTCTCTCTTGTTCCTCAATGAAATGAATTTCGAACTCATCAAAGATTAATTCATTGTGGCGTCCAACAAATTCATAGCAAGATTCATAATTTTTGTGATTAAGGGCTCAATTCAACTTTGGTTCTTTGATTCAATAAAATATTGGGTCAAGCTTCAAACCAAGATTGTAGCTTTCTTGGGGTTTTGATTCATGGTTTCGGAGCTACTATTGCTATATGGGTTCGCATCAGGAAGGTTTCATGGGTTTTATGCCTAAACCAGGACGCACAAACACCAACTGCTAGTATTAGAACAAAAATTTAGGACATAATTTCATTTTTGAATATGCATTATGCACAAATTCCCCACGAGAAAAGATATAAACAAGGCAGTGAACTGCATTCTCGATGAAACATCCCTTAAAACAAACTTCATCATCCACTATGGGGAAAAGGAGATAAAAGGCAGCAAAGTAGGAAAAGAATACTAGTCTCTTGTTTGGCAGAAAGTTATAGCACTGCAAAACAAGAAATATCAACCAGCCTCTGGCAAAAAATTAATTCCACAGATTTTTGAAAGATGCACAGTTTAACAAAATGACATCAGAAGTATGAGTCCATGTATGAATATTTGTCAACTAGGCAGCTTCCTCGAACTCTCTCCTTCCACGAGCTTCATGGGGCTCTGCTTAGCCACCTCCATAAAGCACTGGTAGAATCCAATATCTTAAGTTCAGAAGTCTACCTAAACCATATGTTTCTGTTTTCCTCATCTCCTTATTGCTCATAACTTATTCCCCCTCCAGTTGGTAAAAAAAGGTATGGAACTTCACAAATATAATGCTAGTGAAGTTTTAAAGTTTCCTATTTAACTACAAATTAAGTGCCAATGAAAAAGTAAACTTTCCAATATAATTTTGAAGGCCTAGAGTAGGGTGACAAGGAAGGGAAAAAATATGCTGCCTCAACTATGTCATATTGATAGACATCAATATGAATTGCTAATAGCAGGACAAACTCAAATTTATGCGAAGAACGAAGCCACTCATTTCCGCAAGAAGAGAAAGGATCATCAATACCTGTTGAGAGAAACTGGATGCGACCCAGGGAAATGTTGGATTCCTCTTCCCTGAAAATTAAACAAGAATCAACAAAGAAGGATCAATAGATATGTACTTGTAAATAATATTTCAAAATTAGACCAATATAACAACAAATATGAAAATAAAATAACTCCAGCCTACGAAGTGATGATGATACAATATAAAAAACAACTGAAAAGAAATCCTATATCAGATATATTTAAATGAAATGGATTAGCGCGCAGAACGAAGAAAATCCATCAGAGTTCCTACCCAGCCAGACAACTTCAGCGACTGATAGCAGAACAGCTGAAGGGTTTCTTGTTGATCTTTGGGGATATCATCTCCCAAAATGTCATCATTTGTCATTACTAGCTGTGTCTCATGACTCTCCTAAAACAACAGAAGTCAGAAGTAAACGAAGGGAGATTTGTGAGAATACTTGGTGAAAAAATTTAGGGAATAATGATAAAAATCTCAAGGCAGCGACTTTAGCTTTTAACAGTTGTGGTCACTTTTTCGAAACTTCCCTACATAGTTGTGCAGCAAGAATCATCAAGAATCATTGTAAAAAGAGAACATACCTGCAGAGGAGCTGTGGAACCTCCGTCGTCGTCGTCATCATCTTGCATTGCATCACCATTCAGATCAAGTTCAGAAGATCTTTTCCACTCGGGAGTTGAAGGGCAAACAACCATTTCAGGCTTCTTCTCATGATAAAAGCTGTACAAGGCATCAATATAGTCTGGCTTGTATATCCCCGGAGGACGAGCATCGGCAAATATTTTGATTGCCTGCATGAAGAGAGAGCAAGCAAGATAATATCATAACATATTTATTGTTTCATGAAAATGGAAGAAGAAATAATAAGAGAGCTGACCTGAGTGACAGAAATAGGTAGAGTTCGCATAAGAAAATGGATAATCATATACCCAGTGCGATTGTGCCCATGGGTGCAATGGATAAGAATATATTTCTTTGAGTGCTTTTGTCGAGCAAGAAACTGGGAGACCTGATAAAAGCATATATATATATTACTTACAATTTCCATGGGATATTAGAAGCATGAGATGTTCCTCCAAGTATGCCAGCCATTTACTTAATGCAGTATGCAAAGAACGATTAAAACAGAGAATGTAATGGACATAAGAATATCTATAACCCATATTCCTTTCAAGGTAACAGGCATGGGTCCAACACTAATACATCAAATTACTAAAAGATTAATGCAACACTGAAGTTAAAACTCCAGAGGTTGGCAGGGTAGAAAATTGTCATTGTTTCAAAGTGGAAAATCAGAAGGTTAAATAAATAGGGAAAGATACTTCTGAAACTCGAATTAACAACTCAAAGACTAGTGGTCTTTATCCCTATAACTAAAGTGACACAGAATGGCCTCAATCTTTTGACGGATGTACAGCTACTGAAAGATGATGGATTTATATAACCAAAGAAGAATACAAATCTTGAGTTTTTTTAACAAAGGATTTGAACTACTTTATCTCAGCTTCTAGTAGTCCAAGGCAGCAAAATATATTGTGCGAACAATGAATCCAGTAAACAACAGGGTAAAGGATTGTTACTCATTAAGCACCTTATCCACACGTGCTCCAGTGAGTATACACTCAGTCTTACTGGAGAACACCAAACTGGGAAAAAAACACAATTCTATTGCACCAAAAAGCTTGTACTGAGACTTATCCTTAGATGCAAATATGACTCAAATTCATCAGAATAGAAGAGTATACATTGCATTACAGCCTAAGAACGAAGTACTAAAAAGTGAGGAAACTACTAACAAATCCCAATCCTAGGATTACGACTCAGCACAAAAAACTATTCATACAGAAACGTAGAACGATAAAAAGACACCTAAAGACCTTAAAAATAAAATTTCTAACTGAATTCTTCTTAAACTCGCCCGTCAAAAACTAGCTTCGGTATCTATGTCATCAGAGAATGAATATGTGGTAATATTGCAGCCACTTTCTCGATGGGCAGATACAAACATCCCTTCCTTTCATTTGGAGAGAGTAAGACAAAGACATGGAAGCTACATTAATTTATTTACCATGCTTCAGTAGTAAAAAAGATTGTACATAAAAGAGAGCAAACTTCATATGCGCTTACAAGCACAAAGCGTGGTGAATGTGCCTAAAGAGCAACATACCTCAAAAACAAACGCATTTACGGCCTCATTCTCGGGCACAGAATCACGCCCTTTGCAAGGAATCTGAATCAGAAGGCAACTAATCAGGCGCTCAAAAATCTAAAGTTGCAAATTTATGAAAATGTAATTCTTGAGTCAAGGATGTAGAAATATTGATTACCTACCTTAACATGCTTGATACCTTCTCTCTTCCAATCATTAGTCGAATAATATCTATTTGAATTTGTAAGATCGATCACCAAACCAAGCTGATAACATTTCAGTATATAAATTTAAATCAGTGTTCTGAGAGGCTCTATCAAAGTGTCCTTCAAATTAATTGATCAGCAGACATTAAACCCTTGTTTGGTAGGGATTAGATTTTCATCAAAGTCAGTGTCAATAATTAATTTTAAACACATAGTTTATGGGACCCACAACTTTTCAACCACACATTTCATCAACTTTCATTAAAATCTACTAAAAATTTGATTTTAATCTGCACCAGATAAGGGCAAAGATTCATTCACCAGACCAGTGGTTCTATATCACTGTATATAAAGGATAATGTTACTATCTAAAGATTACCTATAATCATGATCCTGGAGCTTTCAAGTTTCAACTGCTCTAACTTATTTCAAGCAAGTCTATAGTTCCAATCAATTAAGTTATTTCTTGTAAAATTACATGTCTTGTTCACTGGTTCATCTTCAAGTTTCAATGATGGCAACGCATGCGTACACTAGTTGATAAGAATCTCTGTCAGGAGGAATTCAAATACAACATCAGCTTTTTCCCCTCACGTTATATTTTGGTCTGCATACAAGGTTAAAAAGATAAGGAAGCCTAAATCTGGCTTCGCAGTTGCGTCAACACTGAAAGTATATAAAGCTTGTCTCACTAGTAGTTGCTCAATCTCAAGTTGAGTCATGAAGTGACTTAGGGCCATTTATAGCCACCTCTCTTCATCTATTCACCTATATAGGTAATGGAATGTCTAATTAATTTGGTCACATGACATCTGGTCTCAGATCCCTTCCACAAACTCCTGAGTGCCAAGATTCAGGCTTTGCTATAGATTTAGCATGAACCGAGACTCTGATGCATTACTGTGCTGTCTTTGACCCTTTAAAGATTATATAAATTTACAACATTTCAAAGAAGATGAATATCAGCAGGTGTTCAAAGTGCAAATTCAGATATTCTTCCCTAAAATTTGAAAAGGATGTGCTAATTACCAGCCCTGTGCCCAGAAATAATAACATATAAATAAAAATGTGCAGATGTTGCAGTGCGTAATTCCACATACTCACCTTTCTTCCTAAAACTCTCTGTTGATGAATCACCTGCCTGGAAGAGTATCTTTTACCAGGAAGAATACAATCATTGAATGATTCACCTAAAGGAACTTTTGAAGGTACTAAACAGCCTATTTCCTGACCAAATGCAGGGCAGTCCAACCAACCTGCAACACAAGGCAACCAGAATTTCAAAAAGAATACTCTGAACAACATTCCAAAGGGGAAATAAAGGTGCTATGGTAATAATAGTCAAATTGCCAACCCGGCTGTCGATTAGGAAGAGACAACTTCTACTACCTGGTTATCCAAGACAATATTGCTTTCTCCGATAATACAATGACACACCCAGACAACAAACAACTAATTAACCAACCACAAAAACTAATACTTCAACTCACGCATTCATCCCCCCCAAGTATCATATCAGATTACTGACAATGTAAGATCTAAGAAAGCATTGTCAAATTTAACTTTGATAGAAAAATTCTATAAGATTTCTCCACAGAAAAAGAAAATGAAAGTGGGTTAGAAATTCCTTAAATCACTAAGCACTCGAGCATGGATGTCATCAAAAGATAAACCGATCATTGCCAATATAATTGACCTAAACTTACCTGGAGGGAGTTTATTATGAGGTCTCTGTTTTTTCATTTGATACCCATCATCATGCGGTGGTGGCTGAGATAGGTATGATAGCCGCTCATTGGGACGTTGTCTTTTTAGCCGCTGAATCCTCTCTTCACGTTCCTAATTCAAAATCATGCCTCAAATATCACCATTAGCAGGTCGAATGGTGACATCTCAACTTAAAAACATGGGCTGCAAATATCATGGTGTCGCCTATTTTTGTTTCCCTTCTTTTCATGGGGATGTAATTGCAGAGGATAAGCATAATCACATTTTACCAATAATCCATTACTAAATCATCACATTTTTCAAAACAGAATGGAAAATCAACTTAAAATTCCCTGCTGAGAGTATTAATTTCAAAAGGCCAGTGCTGCAAACAGAGACAGAAAAGAAAAGAAGCAGAGCAGGAGTGGCTAACAGAGCCTATCCGGTCATCAGCCAAGTGGAGTAACAATTCGCAAGCCTGGAATGGTGGTTTCACAGAACATTAATCATCCGCTTCCAAGAAATAGAGATGTGAATTCGTAACCTTCAACATCATTTCCCCAAGCCACAATAGCAGATCATAAGTTGTAATGCATCATTCACCAATTAAATTATCTCCTAGAAGTTTTCTAGTACCGACCATTCTACCTTCTAAAGCTTAGATTTATTCATCAGTTAACTAACATTCTCATGCAAAGATACACTCGTTAGCTCTAAAGAAGCATCAATCTGGAATATCATGTGGAAAGGACCAAATGGTGTGTCTTTGGTAAATCTTGAAAAGGAACATATTTAAGACAGAGAGTGAAGTACCCGGCGTGAAATCTCAACAGCAGACTCCCCAAGTTCTGAATGGTCGTTGTATTCTATCTGTTCTTCTGGTGCATGATCTTCTTCGAAATTTGGTTGATAAAACACTTCATCCTCTTCTGGTTCTGGGAAGGCATTCAAATCCATGCTGGCAATCATTCAATCAACACCAAGAATCATTTGCTTGGATGCTATAGAACAATTTTATTCATTTTACTTTCAATGACACCAATATGAACCTTATCACAGTAGTCAAACATAAATGAAAGTAAAGGTGTGTCAAATATGAGCTTCTCAGTGACATATAGTCAATTCACCAAGAAATGTCATGCCATCAAAGAGACACAAAGGAGATAAAGTATAAAATAGTATAGGAAAAATTAGATGGAATGTTATGCAATCTAACTGTCATAGTTGGTAAAACACTATCATAAAATCTTACTCCAATATGTCTTGTAAGGAACATACATAACAAATATAATAGAAACTGAAGTTCTAACATTGGGAGTGCATGTGAAGATATTGTCATAGAGAATCATATATAGATGGTTTGAAGAAGACTGAAGCAGCATAAAAAATATAAAAATAAAAATTAGAACTGAATGTCATCATACAGAAATATATACTCCATTTTATTCAGATACACATTTCCTTCTTTCCAACTCCTCCTCTAGCACGCACACCCAAAAAGAGAAATCTTCATTTTTCCAGTGTGATTATGTTTCTGGGGTAGGGGAGGGCTAAGTTTTAGTCTAGCAGGAAAAAAGTTTCGTATACCTCTTTGGTTATGCTTTAACTGACAATAATGAAATATGTTACCTAAGTCAATATAAAGAGAGAAAACAGAACTGCAATACATTAAGATTTGCAATATTGTCTCTAGTCAAAAGATTCCAAAAGGGGCATCTTTAATGTTGGATGTCCAAGTAGTACAGGCAACCAAAATAATGTTAAAACTGAGAAAGATAATTAAGAACATCAAAGAAATATTCAAATCTCAGAAATTCGAGATAAACAAAAATTGAAAATGGCAGCATTCATCCAGAGAGAGAAGGGGTCCCAAACCTAACTACATAGCATTTAACATTAAAGAATTGTCATGTAATATTCCTACTCCTGAAACATGCCGATTGGGTCCTTGCTGATTCATTTGATATACCATGTTTACAATGCTAGTGTATGCTAACTGAAATTGGTATTCAGTTGGGATATTAGAACAAAAGATCTCGAAACCTGTCCTCTTGCTGATTCATATGGTATACCATGTTTACAATGCTAGTGTATGCTAACTGAAATTGGTATTCGATTGAGATATTAGAACGAAAGATTTCGAAACCTGTCCTCTTGTCCTTGAAGCAAATATAGTAGTTCAAAGTTGAATCCTGTAACTTAGCTAAAGGTCGTAGGGTCATAAATATGCAAGAAACTTGCCTCCATAATCATATAGATGTCATCTGAATTTAAAAGGAATATGCAGCTATGCAAAAAGACAATTATGAATATCGTCAACTAATTGCAAAACATGAACTAGTGAAGTTATGTTTTAAATTCCTCGAATCAACAAAAGCAGTACATGTGGTCTCTTTTTCCAACTGACATCACTAGAACCCTTTCAGAATACGGTGAGAATTGAAGATAACAGATATGTTCAAACTGCAGATGTCAATCAATGCAGGAAGGATCCAGGACCCAATCAAATATTTGTGATTACTTCAGCCCCAACCTTTTCTATTTCTTTTTCCTTTTCCAGTGTTAACTCATAAAATAAAAAAATAAAAATAAAAAATAAAAAACCCAAGATATCCATATTTTCAATGTAGCCAACAATTTTCGCTGTTCCCAGCAGGAATCCCCCATATCTAACTCGGCATTATTCATCTCCATTTCAGCGCTAAAATGCTGACAATGTCCCACAACATTAATCTTTTTAGTTTCAGTGGATAACAAAATCGAGGATCAAAAATCTTTCATTTGCTGCAACGAACTCCAAAAGGTCCTTTTTGCCTAAATTTCATCTTTTTTTCTTGTATACAGGCATGTGTAGTGGAAAAACCTTGTTCCAGCAATTATGGGGAGGACATGATCAACAATTTATAAAAAGGAAAGAAGTTCAAACCTCAAGGACAACAAAGGTTGAAACTTGAGATAATCCGCGAATAATTCTTGCTGGAGACCTTCAAACCACCACGAATTTTGGGTGCAGTTTTTGTTTTTTCAAATAAAAGCCCTCTCCATTACAGTATGGACAACTGAAACCCTAAAATTGAGTCCGAATAATATAATCCATGTGCAAAACTTCGACTCTGCAAAACCCTAAGGGAGAAATAGGCTACGCCGTTGTAAATAGAGAGAGATCGGAGAGATTTATTCTACTGTTCAATCAATCAAGAAGAGAAATTTTTACATCGAAGAAAATGAATTTAATTATAAAATACATATAGACAGAGAAATATGTTTTTATTTCGTATAATAAGCCCCTTTTTATGGCCATTGTTTAATAAAAATAAAGTTTTCAATGGTTAATTTTTGAGGATGAAATTTACGTACAAAAATTTTATTGTATAAATAATGACCCTTTATTTTTTTTGGGTTGATGATCGGATCGATTTTTACATCATTGATATTATCATAGCCACCCACTACAAGAGATCTAACTTGTAAAATTCTAAATTTTATTAATAAAAAAATAATTTATAAAATTAGTTTGGCAAAATAAACAATCTTAAAGTAAATCTAACTTCTTGTAGCACATGACACAATAGTGTAGATGCTCTTGTTTGGTGGCTTTATTTTGGAATAATATTGTTTTAAATAGTGATTTTTTTAAAGAATGTTTAGTTAAAAAGTACGAAAGTTTAGAGTCTACGTTAAAATATTTTATTGTATAAATATATAATTAAAAATAAATATGTAAAATAATTTTTTTGGAAATAATAGGGGCTAAATTTAGATGGATTTTGAAACCCTATCTGTACTATTATAGCATGGAGGAAAGGAGGACATAGGGGCAATTTGGTATTTTTATAGCAGACGATTAAAAACTAATTTCATTCATGTCATTGTTTGGCCCCTATTTTGGAGAATTAATAAGTTTTGAAATATTGATTAATAGGAAAATGATTGGCTGACAAATAATGAAAAATTTTATATTTATTTGTAATATTATTTTATTTAGAAAATGTGGGATTAAAATTTAAAAAGTGAAAATTTTTAAAAATTTAATGGGTCAAACAAGGGATACATGCAGCCTCCACTAAACAACCACCGCATCCACCACGTTCATGCACCCCTGCCCCATTTTTTAATCAACTGTTTTACATAAGTAATTTTTCAAAGAATTAATAACAGAAAATTCCTTATTAAAAATTTTTTGCGCGAAAAATTCTTCTATCGTCAAAATTTTCGTTAAAAACAATAAAAATGTCAAAATTAAAAAATAATAATTACAATTTTAATAACTAAACTTTTTATTATTTTACAAATTATACACAAATTTTTTTATGTACCACGCATAATCTCAAATCTTTAAAATTATACTTTTTTACCCCACCCTACTTCATCTTCTTCTCCAAAACTTTATTATTTTATTTAATCCCTCCCAAAATCTTCCAAAATCCCTCACCCCAAATTCATCATTTCCTCTTCCTATGAACAATGAAAAATCATAATCAACACGTGCATGTACATAATTTTATAGAGACATTATTCATATGCGCTCAAATAAGTGAAATTTAACTATTTTATATTGAAATTAAAATAAATTTAGAACACATACACAATGGATGAACACATATTTGAAAGTGGTTAGAGAAAAGATATACTAACTATCACTCATTGATTTATAGATTAAACTTTAATTAAGCTTTTTAGAATGAACTGAAAAGAAAGAAAGAAAAAGATATACATTATAATTATTTCTATATCAAATGTACATAGAAGTAAAAAATAAATAAAAACACTTAGGCTAAATAATATCTTTTTAAGAAACTTCAAATTGGTAGTCAAAAACACTTTTCTTAGCTCATAAATCCTCACTCCAAAGATCCCTATTTGGAATGAGAAGAAAAAAATGATGAATTTGGGGTGAGGGATTTAGGAGGATTTTGAAAGGAATTAAATAAAATAATAAAGTTTTGAGAAAGAATATGGAGCGGGGTGAGGTGAGGTGAGGTGAAAAATAAAGTTTTCAAGGTTTGGAATTGTGGGTGTTACATAAAAAAAAAATTTGGGTACAATCTTTAAAAGAATAAAAAGTTTGGATACTAAAATTATAATTATTACTGTTTAATTTTAACATTTTTACGATTTTTAACGGCAAATTTGAGGTAGGGGGTTTTCGCACAAAAAAATTTCAAATAGAGGTTTTCTACAAATTTCAATGGGTATAGGGTATATCGCAAATGAAAACGTTTTTAGGGAAGTTTTCTTCTATTAATACTTTCTCAGATATTTATAACTTAAAAAAAAATTGCTTACACCAAGGCATGAGTTTTTCCATGCAAAAAAATAAAAAATAAAAAAATGGTGGATGAATAGCAGCTCCCATTAAAAAGTAGGGTAGTGCTACAAGTACATAACCATATACATAAGTGTGTCCATAAAATGAGCAGGCGAGATTTTGACGAGATTTTCAGTCAATATCTCGCCCAAAAAATAAATAAATAAATAAATAACCCAAAACCACGGAATTGAAGTCAAAACCCTCGTTCATTCCATTTCACCCATTTCACTCTTCCTTTCTCAAATGCTCAAAGAAACAACCCAAAACCACGTAATTGAAATCAAAACCTTCATTCCTTCAATTTCCCCCTTTTCAATCTTCATTTCTCAAATACTCTGACCCACGTGCTAACTCGAAATGGACGGTATAAGAGATGAATTTTTCTCCTTCTACGATATGCACGCCTATCAAATTGAAGGCGACGGCAACCACTCAAATGTTTACTATTAATTTTTTTCCTTCACCTTCTTCCCCTTGTGTGGACAAATTGACCCAAATTGAAAGATGTTCACAGAGTATAATATGAGTGAGTAATTTTTTTCCACTGCAATGCAATGCTTGAAAGTATGGAGACACATTTATTTTCATACGCAGATATGACAAAAATATTCAACACCACAACCACTTTTGAAAAATTTCATATTATGGTTTCATCTCCTCTTTATATTGTTGTGGCATAATACTAGTTTTAAGCATGATGTGAAGTTGCTTTTCATCCATTGAGTTGCACATTTTTGGAGAAAATGAAATACTGCATTGTTAATTATGGCATACAATGACTTTTAAGCACAATGTGATGTTAATCCTTGTAGGAATGGAGGTTAACTCTTTTGAGCTTGTGGGTAACAATAGTGTGGTTGGGGAAATGTTAGGAACACAAAATGAGATTATCGTGCCTAAAGTTGGTATGAAATTTGCGGATAAGAATGAGGTATTTGAATTTTACAAGAGATACGCTTATCAAATAGGTTTTCCTGTTAGAAAAAGAAACTCAACAAAGGGAGATGACAGGATCGTACGATATGCGAGTTTTACTTATAGTCGAGAAGGTTGACGAAACCGTAAGAATAGTACATCTCTTAAGCCGCCACCTACAATTCAAACTGGGTGTAAAGCCAGGTTGACTGCGTGTTCTGATGCTTGTGGAATATGGCGTATAAACGCTATTCATTTAGCCCATGTTTGAGTCCCATTAAAATTCTCATTCTCGTTCTTCTACTTATTTTCAACCACACATGGTTCAATAAAATAATATTTTCCACTACATCAATAATTTTTCATTCTTTTTCAACCACACATTCTCCATCAATCTACCATTCTAAAATACATTTTTCCAAAATAATGTGGTGCAAACACACCTTTAGAGCATAACCATAAAACAAGCTCATCTAAATCTAGGTTGTATAGATTCAATTGACAAGTTAGTGAACGCGTTAAAAGACGGTTTGAGGTGAATGATATAGTAGGAATACTCGTGCATAAAAGCTATAACTCAACTGCAGTGAAGGCATGTGGATTTGAGTATACGACATGTGTTGAGAAAGATTGCCGAAATTTCATTGACAAAGTGTGGCGTTTAAGACTCGGGGAAGGGGACGCTGCTGCAATACAAGCTTACCTCTCGAAAATAAAAGCACGTAGTCCAGGTTTTTATTTCTGTATGGATCTGGATGAAAAGTGTCGCTTGAGAAATGTGTTTTTGACAAATAATCAATATAGAGAAGCATATAAGGAATTTAATGATATCGTCGCATTTGACACCACGTACCTCACGAACAAGTACGATATGTCTTTTGCTCCTTTCGTAGGGGTGAATCACCATGGGCAGTCAACTTTATTTGGATGTGCTCTAGTCTCGAATGAAGACACAAATACTTATTTATCTATTTATTTCGGACATGGCTTGAATGTATGCATGGTCAAACTTCTAATGGAATTATTACAAATCAAGATCGGACTATGCAAAATGCCATTCAAATAGTGTTATCTAGAACTAAGAATAGATGATGCTTGTGGCATATTCTAAAAAAGTTGTTCGAGAAGTTCAACTATCATAGTGAAAATGGGTCAATACTTTATGCTATACATCGGTTAGTGTATGGCACACGAGGTTGCAAAGAATTTGAGGAAGGTTAGTTGAACGTGGTTGCACATTTTGAGTTGTAAGATCGTAATTGGTTGGCTGGCATTTATAATGAGAGAAGTCGTTGGATGCTATGCTATTTGAAAAGCACATTCTGGGCAGGCATCTCAACCACCCAATGGAGTGAGAGCATGAATGCTTTCTTTGACGGATATGTGCATTAAAAAACATTTTTTAAGTTTTTTGTAGAGCAATACAATCATGCATTGAGAAGTAAAGTTGAGAAAGAACTTCAAAGCTGATTTTAGATCATCATTGTAAATGATTGCTTGTGCTACGAAGTATGATATGGAGAAGCAGTTTTCAGGAAGTGTACACACGAACAATTGTTTAATAGTCGACATGGCTGTTTTAACAGTCGGCTGTTCCTGCTATTAAACGTATAAAAAAATGTCGACTATTTTTATTGATTAAAACGTATAAAAATTTAACAAAAACGAAATAAAATATACGTAAATATAATTATCGATTCGAAGTGATTGATATTAAAAAATATTTCCTTCTTCAACGTTGGATAAATTTCAGAGATTTTGAAATTGAAGCAGATAAAAGTTGAGAGAGTTTTTAACTGTGTTGGAATAGAAAGATAAAAAAAGTTAAGTTAAGTAATTTTGAAATTTTAAGTGGGAAGGGTTTCATTTTCAACCGTTAATTAAAAGGGTAATATTATTTTAAAAAATAATATTTTGTACATTTTTGTCATTTTACATCCAGAAGTTGAAAAGTCAAATTCTTGCCTCTTGGTTGGGTTCAGTTTTAGCTAACTGGATCTGAACTCTTACAGGTCGGCGGCCAGTTCTCATACGAACTCCGGCGGATAAACAATTTGATGGCGCACAATCCCTCAAACGGTGAACTTAAACATCTCGTAAATCAAATTCTTGTGCGTCGTTCTGGTCTCATAATTTTTCACACTTTTAATTGGAAACAGAAGCAATTCTCGAGCAACTGAAGCATGGAATCGCCGACTTCCAAATAGCATCTTCTCCGGTTCCTTCAGTTTCTCGTCACTGCTCTCAGAATGCACCTCCCGCCGTGTTTCTCACTAGCATCACCCATAAATTCTTTGCCAGAATTGGACCTTCACTGTAACTTCTTTTTCATATTTTTTGTTGTTTACATATCTCTATAATATGTTCTTTTAGTTACATTCCTACATGGTGTAAATTTACGATTCAAATGTTTATTTTGCTCAAAGAGGTCAAGGTTCGCCTGCAATGAAGAAATTGGAGCGTTATTCAGTTCAGAAAATTACTGGCGATGGACGCTGCCTGTTCCGTGCTCTGGTAAGTCATATCTGTCTCTTATAAGAGTTTTATTCCGAACTGAAACATCAATTTGTATAATTTATCTATGTTGCGCAATTCAAACGTAAAGAAGTATTCGCGCTGCATTATTCTTCGGAAATTATACTGGTCAAGTTTTGATTGCTATCACAGCGAGCGATTTCTGAATTCATGTTGTAGTCCTTTGAGCATAGTTAACTGCCCCTTGCTGAAAATACCAACCGTTTTAATCTATGCATTGTTATATCATCCACATTTTAATAAGCATTGGACAAAATTATATTTTTTGTCTCTTAAGATTTAAAATTCCGTTAAATGCATCAGGTTAAAGGAATGGCTCACAACAAAGGCGTAATGCTCAGTCCACGAGAAGAGAGAGATAATGCAGGTACGACTAGTGTGATCCCAAGTGTTTTTGCCTCTAAAACTTTTCCGACTTTTCACCTCAGTACCAAACTATGTTTAACAATGATTAAGCTGGCAACTTGTCATCCCTCCAGATGTATACAGAGACGTGATATTTTTGTTCTGCATTTTTTTCTTGAGAAACACTTTTGTATCCTCCTTATCTGTTGCATTGGTAGTTGAGATAGATCTGAAGAAATATATTCCTTTTAGATGTTCACCCCACATATGTGATTATCTTTATTTCATGAATACAATTTCACAATTTATGTGAAGATAACAAAGGACCTAATATTTTCGATCTTGTATTTCTTTCAGTTATCTATGCTCTTTGGAAAATATCCGTGATTTCAGTGGAACTTACTATAAATTTATGACACAGATGAATTACGGATGGCTGTGAAAGAGGTTATTTGTGATAATGATAAAGAGCGTCTCAAGTATGAAGAGGCATTGATTGCAATAACTGTCGAGGAATCTTTGAAACGGTGCGGCCTTGAATTTGACAATGCTTATGAAGTATCTATTTTTGGTTTTAGCTGTTCAAGTATTATAATGGTTGAAGTCCACTCATTTTTTGCTATAGTTACTGCCAACGCATTGGACGGCCTGATTTCTGGGGTGGAGAGTCGGAGCTACTGGTTAGTATGAATTATAATGCTTTCCTTGGGATGCGTACAAAATGTAGCAAACCTTTTGATCTTTTACCTTCTTTTTGTTGAAGATATATAAAGATTATTCTTCATGATATTTTCCCGATAGGGTGGGATTATTTTCCTTAATAATGATTGTGTGATTAAGACACAATTTTTTTCTTTTTAGAGCTAGATGTAACCTATAAATAGGTTTTTTACTTTGTATTAGTTAGACAAGACATTATATGCAATTTATAATTTTCTACACTTACTTCACCTTCCTGTGGATTGGAGATGCTCTTGTCTTTTCATTTCTTCTTGTTAAAAGAATGGAAGTCCCAGCAATAATGAAGATCAACAGATTTTGAGGGAAAACTGTGATGGCAAGGCTTTTGTGGTACAGGAGATTAAAGTATAATATGAGAAAAAGCAACTTCAAAGGAGAGAAGAATACATTTTATTAGCAAGTTCAAGTGCGACTTAAAGTCCAGGCACATTAACATTTTTGTTGCCCCTGTTTATGCTTATTCAACAAATTGGCTTTGCAAAGGTTCAATGTCCCGGCTGCTATTTTCTGAATCAGATTCTTTCAGCTGATAGTCAAAGCATTTGACCCGCCAAATTGTCAAGAATCACGATATCATAGTTTTCATTGAACTTTAGCCTTTGAGTACATGACTGCATAACTTGCTTCAGAACTAGCATAAAAGGATGGCAAGGCTTTATATGCCATGTTTGACTTAAGGAAACAGGAAGCCGAGACATGACACTGCAAGAACTAGGACTAGCAGGGAAATTTTTTATTTTATGACTCTGCAATGTACTAAAACTTTTGAAAGGCTGTGGGGCTTTTTGAGAAGAGGGTGACTCCAGTTGATAACGTCCTTTCCTAAGCCTCCCTGCAGCAACACCATTCCTAAAACTTTTGAAAAGCTGTGGGGCTTTTTGAGAAGACGGTGACTCCAGTTGATAACGGCCTTTCCTAAGCCTCCTTGCAGCAACACCATTCCTATAGCATTGTCCTTCACAAAACAAGAATTAGAGTGAACTTCAACATAGACACTATAGTAAGTTGTCAGATGCTGAGTAAGTTCTTAGAGATTTCGGGTACACAAGGTACCATTTTGTGCAGCAAATATCTGTATTTCAAATAGGGAATCAATGATTTACCAATGTGAGAGATAACTAGCTCGTCCCCGTTTCCAACTTCTAATTTTTCATTACCCTGTTCATTTGTGACGGGTTGAGATTAATAACATCATTTTTTACGTGGTTACTGGATCACTTAATGTGTCTGGAGTGGCCATGAGAACAGTGGTTAGGAGCTTGATCCAAAGCTATAGTTGCTGGACTGGAAATTTCCACCTCTGTTGTTATCTGTGTTAATCCCAGTATATGTATCATTATATCTATCATGGCAAATACTTGCTGCGTGTCCTAACTTGCCACAAAATTGGCAAGACAATTGGAACCGTAAGTGTAGTTTCTATGGTTCCTTGAGTTTCCACATCTGAAGTTTGTTCTTCCTAGTCTACCAGTGTTTTGTTTGTAGTATCTTTCCTGCTGCTAAGAGTAATTCTTGATTCCAAACTATCTACCTGACTTGTTAGCTAGATTGGCTGTAGGATGGGTGAGGTTAATTCTTCCCAAGCTGTTTCTTGCAGCATTCAGCTGCTCCATTCTGCTTTCAAATGTCACGTGTGAGGATTGAAGCTCACTTCAAGTGATTGAATCCCTTCCTGAGATTTGAACCACTGTACTCTTCATCGAGTCCACCCAAGACTCAAGCTATCAAATCTGAATGATTAACTGGCTTTCCAGCTAGAGCCAAGTTGTCTGCAATGCTTTTGAGCTTATTGAGTATTCATCAATTTCCATAATGCCCTTTCTATTCTTTTGTGATTCTCCTGTGGCGAAAACCACTCTAGATCTATTTTGAATCCTAACTCTATTTACAGCATCCCACAGTTGGAGGTTGAGCACCGCATAAAAGTTGATGCAACTTTAGGTGTGATTGCACTGACCAACCACGCAAGAAGAAGCTGAGCTGTTGATACCCAGTGATTTCTGGATTAATTACAGTATTTACGCTAGTCCTTCAGTGATTATTTGGGCTGAAATGTACTGCGGTGGACGTGACTTTGTTCCCAATATATAACCGTTGAGCTTGTATCCTCTGATTATTCTCAGGATCACGTTTTGCCACCGCATAAAATTGTCTGAATCAAGCTCGACTCCGGAGACTTGCCAAGGTTCCACTGAATGGTGAAATCAGACCTCCTTTGCCAGCAGCGTCATAGTTGGAAGAGGGCATTCAGATCTAACTTCTGAGCTGGAAATTTGTGGTTCTTGGATCGTAGGGTTGTCGTCGGCCATTGAATCACTCTGATACCAATTTAAATTTCTCAACACTCAAAATAGTTTCTTCTATCTCAACTCAAACCTCGCTGAGCAAGATGCATATTACAAGATGACACGTTAATTGTAGTGGAACCATTCTGAAAATTAGGGATTCACATCAGTTGAAAGATTCTGATTCAAAAAATATCAGTCAGACCCTGAAACCTTTGTAATGACAATTTGTTGAAGAAGCGTAAACAGGAAACGTTAATATGCCTTGACATTAAGTTGCACTTGTACTATCTAATAAAAATGTATACTTTTTTCTCCTTTGAAGCTGCCTTTCCCATGTTACACTTTTAACTCCTGTAGCACAAAAGCCTTGCCATCATCAGAATTCCCTCAACATCTGTTGCTCTTCATTATTGCTGGTACTTCCATTCCCTCGTATATCTAGTTGCCTGCGTCTCTTCATCATTGTTAAACTTCATGAGGGGGAGATGAAGAGACAATTAAGTTTCCACCTTTTTGTTCCATTGCAAGGGCATCAAACGTTGCCTCATTATATTCTTAAATTTTGTGTATTAACCATGTAATAGCAATGTTCATTGTCACTTGTTTTAACTCCAATTTTGCTGATTGATGATAACAACTTCAATATTAGGTGCTATCGAAGTTGTGCTTCCAGCCAATAATTGTTTACATACCGGAACATGAGGTATTTTTCCTGCATAGACTATGCTCTTAGATTTATCGCTGAGTCAGTATCCAACTTAATAATACGCTCTGTCCACTACTGCATTCCAAATTAAGAGGCTTCTTATATTCAAGTAGAGTCTTGAGTATAAACTTCATGTATGCATAACAAAGTCTGACGAGAGCAGATAGGAAGAGTTTCTACACATCACTCATATTCAGTGAAATTCTTCATGCTCGCTATGTCAAACCCGAAATATCTGAAGAACTAAGTGATAAAAAAGTGACTACTCGACTCTTTTGCTGTTTATTAGTTGAGTATAATATGGTTAGTGTTTCTCAAAAATCTGCTCTTCTCCGAAATTGCAGCATGGCGGATGGGGATCCGGTTTTATTCCTATTGCTGAATATGGAGCCGAGTTTCGTAAAGGTACCAAGAAAGTAAAGCCGCGAAACGTTGTGAGACTACTGTACAGCGGTACGAACCATTATGATCTGCTTGTCTGACTTTAAATGTTGTTAACTAGTTTTAGTTTTCACATTAAAAAAAAAAAAAAAAATTGTATGGAGCTTTTTATGTGTTAAAAAAAAAAAAAAAGGATTTAAGGCCAATATAGCGGAATTAGCCGTGGACCATATGGGATGGATCTGTTACATCTGATATTTGTCGAACAATTTGTTTTATTAGATTCATTTCATGTTAAAATGTTATTTGACCCCAATGGTGCTAAGAACTCGTCTACGTAGCATTGGGTCCAATTAGACTTGTAATTAACACCCCCTATGGCTTGATAGCATTATCCTTTAATGTTGGACGGACCCAAAGTGGGTTAATTATATTACGGGAGAGATGTCTGAATTTTCACGAGATCAATATTTTTCTTTTTCTTTCCCCTTTCGTCTACATACTCTAATAAAAATATCACGAGCATGAATTAGCTAAAGGTACAAAATAAGATTGAAAATACAAGGTTTAGTGGACGTAAAAATGTAAATACAAATTGTAACGTGGTTTAAACACGTGTTGTTGAGACGATCAAATAATGAAACATTCTTCTTAACAGAAATTGCACTTGGGGCAAATTATAAATTCTTTATTTCATACCAGAGTATTGGGTGTAAAACGAAACTTTGTAATTACACCAAGGAATGCTTGTTTTGGGCGGGGTATGAAGAAGCAAAACGTTTTTTGAATTTTATTTTGAATTTTGATTTTATGTTATTATTGATCTTATTAAAATCAAATGATAAGATCTAAGTACAGGGACAAATTTGCCATCTAAATAAAAGAAAAAAAAATTTCTAATCGTTTTTTGGATACTTCATTCGTATTTAAATCATTATGTATCTCGCAAGTAGCATTATTCATTAGTCAATATGTGTTGATGCAAATCAATTTTGGATTTGGGTGCCATTCGATTCTTTTTAAATTTATTTTTAAATTGTAAACAAAAATATTGATTATAATTAAATTTATTCGTGTAATTTTTATGAATTGACACAACAATTAATTTATTTGATAGATTCAAGAAATAAATTTTAAATAAAAAATTGCTCAATAATCGCGGCTTGTTAAACTTTGGTATAAAAAAAAAAGTTAAAATTTGTAATTAGAATTGAATTAGACATTTGAGGAAAAAAAAATTTCATTAAAAGTCTAAAAATTGTAATTTTTTAAAGTTTATGTAAGTGAAAATGAAAAATATTATTTGTATATCATCGTTTACAAATTTTTTATACTACGGTGAGGTGCCATAAAATGGAAAGTTTTATTTTTTATTTTTATATTTGGGGCTTGTTTGAGCTTCATTTTTTTTATCGATGCATTTTAAAATAGTATATTGATAAAGAATATGTGGTTGAAAAAGAAGGAAAAATTATTGATGTGATGAAAAATATTATTTTATCGAAGAATGTGTGGTTGAAAATGAGTAGAAGAATGAGAATGAAAAAAATAATGTATTCAAACAAGGGCTTAGTTTTTTGGTAAAGATAATCCAAGTTCTCAGACATTACTATAGCACAGAGAGTCCCTGTTGTTTTATTTTGCATTTTAATATCTTCTTCTTGATCTATTATTAAAGGAATTACTTTCTCAGATCCCTTAGTTGTTTCCCCGCGGTTTCTATTCCTGGCATTTACATTCCCACGTGTTAAATTTTCAGGCAATGACTCTTGAATGTGCTTTCAACCTGATTTTTTTTTTCTTTTAACTGAGTTTTGGATTTCTATATGCAGTTTGGATTTTTCTTAATAACAGGACATTTTTGTTTTTGTAGACTGCTGTGTTACTTATTAATCAAATTGTATGTGTTGTGGATCAATTTCTGTTTGGAACAATCTGCTTACATAGAACTAGTGCATATGTTTTACATTAAGAAACTTCGTTTATAAATGCTTCTCATGATGGGGGTCATAGATTCGTTGTTTAAATTTCGCTAACAGTGGAAATTATGCTAACAGACACAAACTCTTTTGAACAATGTTGATGGATTACCAAACTTGACTGAGAAAAGGTAATTGTTGTTTTTCATTATAATACAATCCCTGTGAGAAAAATATAAAATAAATGAGGCCGACAAATGTCTGCAGGTTTCCAATGAGCGAACTTCAAAAAGGGGAAAAGCCTGGCCCCGAAAATAAAGACGGAAGTGACACAGAGGATGATGATGAAGATGACGCTGATGATGCTGATGGTCAGGAAGATGATGACGATGGTGATGAAGACTTCTCGGGCGGTGAAGAAGGGGGAGACGATGAAGAAGAAGGGGATCCCGAGGATAACCCTGTGGCTAATGGAAATGATGGCAGTGATGACGAGGATGAAGATGATGACGACGGTGATGATGACGAGGATGGGGAGGATGAAGAGGAGGAGGAGGAGGAGGAGGAAGAGGAGGAGGATCAACCACCGGCTAAAAAGAGGAAGTGAAGTAGCAGTAGCCAGTAGGTATTTATTCTCTTTATCTTGGTTTGGAGTATGTAATAGCAAGAATTAGCTTGCTTGTGTAATAGCACGAATCACCTTTCTCAGAGAATTGCTTTTTTATCATTTTGACAGAATGTTATATGTTCCCTTTTGTGGAATGAATGGGAATTCTGGATTTTATTACCATTAGTTTGATGACCTAGAAGATAAGATTTGTGCTTGAAATACGAATGCCGCCTTTCTTCTGCTATATTTGGATGCAAGGTTAGATGAAACTTCAACTTTAAGATTGCAAACCAGTTATCTGATGGCAGACATCGAAGCGGAAGTGGAAACTAGGTGGGGCTGATATTTAGTCCATGTTTGGTTTTTTACTAAAAAAGTTGATAAAATCTAAGTTGAAGTTAATAATTAAGTTTAATAACATATTTCTTGAGACTAATAATTTTTATAAACTTTTTAACCCCGTATTTCATCAATCTTTTATCTACTAAAAATCTGAGATTTATCAAAATGAAACGTGACTCAAATTGTCAATAACTAGTGCCATCTTCTGGCAAAACACTCGTATGCTATGTCCCAACTATTGTTCATATATATTTTCTTTATCCACTTGTATCCTCCTCCATTTTCATTTTCTTGGTAGTTTATCAAGCCTAAATACTATGCTGTATGTTCTGGATCTCTTGACTGTTATGTTGCAAGCTATATGCAAGCTAACGATTCATAATTTGCTTGATGTGCACAACCATTTTGTCCCTTTATATGGGCTTGTTTTTGTTAACTAGAAGTCAATAAATTTTCAAAAAGATTTGATGTCGTTGACCTTAAAATTTTAATTAGGATTATGCTATGTGGACAGAGTAGGGGTATAGAGTACACAATGTGGGATCCACATCGATAAAAAAACACCCAAAAATTCTCCCCACCCACCCTATTGTGTGTACTCTGTAAGGATTCTGTACACACAACAAAATCCTTTTAACTATTGGGTCACTCCATACATTCTCGTTAATTTTAGGAGCGAAAGAGTCAACGTACTAGTTTAGTTGAAAATTTTTGCTAACGTCAAAATACATCACTAAAAGCTTGTAACCAAAGTGACTTTTTGTTAAATCATATGTGGACTGATCCACTATTTTTTATCTTTAAAAAAAATTAAAAGGCTCTCATACAACTATGGCGGTATTCCGAGATAAGAATAATTATTGGGAAAAATCCTACAATTAAAGACTAGTTTTCATAAATAAGGAGATTAAGTTTAAAATTTGTTGAAAAAAATGGATGATTTGTGTGTAGATATTTATGAATTAACATAATTAATTAAATAATATAAACATAACATTAGTAAATATAATTCAACTATAATTATAAATAACGAGCCCGAACCCGAGCCGAGCAGAACCGAGTCCACGAGCTCGTAGGATCGCGCGAGCCGAGCCGCGAACACTGTCTTCTCGGAATTCGATTGGCGGCGTTGGCCTCCGATCTCGACCGCACAGAGCGGCAGATGATGCTCGGTGCCACTACAGGCGATTTCCTCCCTGAACAGTCCCACAACGTTTCGCTCGATGGCGACTTCAGCATCCTGGTACGTTGCTGTTTCCCTTTCTTTCTTTTTCTTATAATTAAATTTCAGTTTTGGTTCTATTTGAGCTTTACTTTGGTGTAATTCAGATGATTTCAATAATCAATGTGTCCGTATTTATGGAACGGGAAATTTTGAACGGACAGTTTTGTGTTTTTCACATCTTGTGCTGCGAAGTTTCATTTTTTATAATTGAAATTCAGTTTTGGTTCTATTTCTGTTTTATTTCGGTGTAATTCAGATGGTTTCAATAATCAACGTGCGCGCCTTTGTGTTTATGGAACAGGAAATTTTGAATGGACAGTTTTTTGTTTTTGTGCTGTGAAGTTTATTTGTATAAGAGAAACAGAAAAAATCATTTGATATAGGATTGCAGTTTGGTTATCCTTTTTCCTAAAGTGAAAACAGTTCGATTTTGCGGATAGTGTTTTCTAGGGCGAAATACGAAATTTTTCTTAGAGAAAACAATGGGCATTGTTGAAGTTCCATTAGTTTAAGGTTAGAGAATGTATGGCTTTCTGAATTGTTGTTTCATTACTCATGGCAGTGTATTTTGTAGATCATATTTTTGACTTGTTTTTCATGTTTTGATTCTAGAATTTGCTTAATCAAATTTATCTAATATGCCTCGAATAATCGCATACCGCAATCAACATGCTTAAGACTGAAGGGTTTTTTCTAAATAATGACATATGCATAACTATGATTCTTCTGTCATTGTAGAGATCAAATTTGAAGGTCTCATTCGGTGCATACGGAGCTAAAATAATGAAGAGGTCTCGTTTGGACCAATGTAGTCCCAATGTCTAAATTTTTTTAGGCATTTTCCCTAGAGAGTAGGAATCCTTGGTTTCTCTAGGATTGTAAACCCAAACAACCAGGTGAAAGAATGGTGGTCAGTTGTAAGTCTTAATTCATAACAAGTGACGGTCTATAGTAAGAATTAGTAGCTAGAGAATAGTTGAAGAAGCATAGTGGAATGACATTACAGAAATGTCAAGTTAAGCATGTGGATATGAACGTTCTTGATAGTTTGGAAACCTACGCTTG
>CAIGRB010132563.1:143595-157253 GCA_903798255.1 Fraxinus quadrangulata
CCACCACGGCTCCTCTCTTCTCGAGAATCCATACATCCCTTATCGTGTTTAGGAGCAGGAAATTTTGATTGGACAGTTTGTGTTTTTATGATGTGAAGTTTCTATTTTTGGTTTGCTTCAAAATATATATTGGATTCATTTATTCATCTATGTATCTGAGTGTTTGAAATGTATAAAAAAGAAAATAAATGATGATTCTTTCCAGCGGATTGCAATTTGATTAATGATTATCCTATTTTCTAAAGTGAGAATTGTTGGGTTTTGCTGTTAGTGTATTCTAGGGTATAAAGATGGATTTCAGCATACGAAGTATCTGAAAAGAGGGAAATGTATTGAAAGTACTGGATGAGATCAAAATAGAGAGAGATTGAAATAAGAAATCAAATGAGGAGTAAAAGGGGGATAGAGAGTCAAAAGGAATTTCTTGGCAATTAAACCACTGCTGTTTTGAAACTTATGAGCCCTAGTAATCTATTGTTAAGCTGAGTTAAGATATTGTATGGAACTTTAATCGTGAAAGACTCATGAGGTGGGAGATAAGCAAGAAAAAACTGAGCTAGGATACACAATAATTTAGCTGAAGAATGCATATTAAGTAGAGAGTTCGAATTTTTTGCGAGAAGCACAGAGTTTGATTCCCCTCATCCTCACTTCTTACCTTTCAAAAAAAAAAAAAAAAAATTAGCTGAAGAATGGGTGTTTCCTAAATTTTATAGAGAAGAATATTCTTCTCTCTTTGTGTGCACCTGTAGAGTGGGATGGGGTGTTGTGGTCTACTCCCTAACAGCACCTAAATATTCCAATTTCCTCAGCCCCATGGACTATGATGAAACAAAGGACACGAACTTGTTTGGGGTAGACCATAAAAGGCCAAGAAGAAAGGTTTTTCTTGCAATATTTTACTTCCTTAGTTGTAATTGTCATGTTTTACTGTTAAACAATTTATAAGTTGTGCGCCCACTTTGAGAACAACAATTATTACTTGTTGCTTGTTTGTTATTGGTTGAAGTATTACCATGTTAAGAAATTCATTAGTTGGTATTACCATATCCTTAAAGAGTTTAGTGTTTAATACAGTATCGTGGATCACATCACCTTGGAGTGCAATAAATTGGGGCAAGAATTTCCTTCGAAGCATGCATCTGATTTCTTTCCTTTTCGCTCATGTTCTAATAAATCCATAAAACCATATAAAAAAAAAAATCCATGAAACACATGAAACATTTCTTAAATCTCTTTTTTCCTCAAAGAAAATCTATATCACTTGAAATTTTTAGTCTTCCCATTCCCTGTACAATGCAACTTGAGCTCAACCTTTCAGGGATTGAAATGTTTATGTTTTTTCTTGTCAGTTTCTATTTACTTTACTTTCAAACAACTACCTGGTTAATCACAATAAAGCCTTAGAATCATTTATCAGTCTGGTGGTTATATTACTAGTCATTAGTTGACATTTTAAGTTTCCTTCATAGTCAAACTGACTTGTACTCCCTCCCACTCCAGTCCATGTGACCTTCTGTGGACTATGCCATGATGCACCGTAAAGTGAAAATAGTTAGTGAATGTAGGGTCAATTAGTGTTGCTGAAGTTGCTTGATATTCTTATTAGTATCATAATGGATTGCACGGAGTACTTGTTCAGTTTTCTATTGAGGAAATATAAAGTTCCAACTATCTACTTTTGGCACCCTTCCATAGAAAAGCTTTTGTCTGGGACTCTCATAGCCATCTATTTGTCCTCAGGTAAATTAGCAAATATGAAATATGTCTCTGATGGACTTGGGTATCTTAAAATTTGAATCTGCAGGTTTTGGAAAAGGCTTTGGAGGTGTGGGGTTTGCAAGTCATTCCCCTTAACACCCGTGTTGCAGAGACTGCACAGGTCGACCCAGAATTGGGGAATGCATTTATTTGTATTTGCGGGACCATTGGTTTTGTATAAGAAAAGTAAGTGGGAAGTGTTATAATTTTGACAGCCTCTATGCAGCACCCGAGCACCTCTCCAAGTTTTACCTTTCAGCCTACCTCAACTCTTTAAAAGGATTTGGCTGGAGCATTTTCCTGGTGAAGGGAATTTTTCCAAAGGAGTGCCCCATCACATCCTCTGAAGCCTCCAATGGTTATGGGCAGTGGTTGTCGAGAGCACATCCAGGAGAACGTCAATCTCTGCATCATTCTGATCCCTATTTTCAGTATGGACAACCAGAAATATTGTCAGACGATGAAGATGAGGATTTGAAAGCTGCTATAGCTGCAAGCTTGATCGACTCATCTCGAGAAATCAAAACAGATGCAGGTGTAGAAGAAAAAAAGAAGATAAAAACAGCAACGAAGAAAAGACATGATGGTTGTGCACCCAGGCAGATAGTTGTGTGCTTTCAGTCTTTATATCGTTATAAACAAATATCATGTTCAGTTTTATACGGTATCATATTATTGAAAAATGAAAATCATGTACGACATTTTACCCAACACCCAAATAATTTATCCCATTCATGCATTGTTGGGTATTTTCTCTTTGGGATATAAGCCATTGAGAGCCTTGACAGTTGCTCTTTGTTAAATTTTTTTTTTCTGAAAGGTACTATCAATTTTCAGTTTATACATATAAAAGAGTTTTAATTTAGTTGTTGGATACAATGTGATAAACTTTTACTTATAAACTTACCTCGATCCTCTTTCTTTGTATCACAAGTATGTTTGGGTGATTTATTTTAAAGATAAATAATAAATATGTAACATATTTTTAATTTGAATATACTTATCCTCCTTTACCTTAAAAGAGAGGATGCCAACATTAGTATTCACTTTGAAATAGAGCTTTCACACCAAATAGATTCATACTGTAGTTGAACTGGTTCTACCCTATTCACTCAAAAGATGCATAATTATTTTCACTGTTCATGCAGACAAACGAAATTAAAGTGACTACTTAAAGTTGATTAAAACATATATTTAAAATAAGTTAACATACGTAAGATTTCTTTTTAAGATAAACCACTCATATATAATCATCCAAGTAAAGACAATTACTCGGAAAAATCAAATTCCATACCTTTGAAGTAAGAATTGATGTTGAAGAAAGAAATGAGACAATTTGTCTTGTGTGAAAGGAATGTAGTGCTCGTATTTCCAAGCTTCAAACACCCCCATCCCCAACGCCATACGGACCATACCCCACACCGGGTAGGACCCACTCGCAACTTTCTTATTATCAACTTATTTGTTCCATAGATTTGAAAAAGAAAAAACCAGCTAGAAAAATGTAATCATGCTTTTAGGCTGGAACATGAGAACCACTAATTAAACTTGTCAACAAACATCCACTTAACTGTATATAACCCACACGAACAGATAAATAAATAATTACTTCCCTGTAAAGCTTGGAAAGATAATATTTTCCAACCCTAGATCATTCTTTATTGTAATTGAAGTAAATGTAATCAAATCAATAGTGGGTTATTTTTGTAATTGAATTCTTGAAAATGGGCTCATCAGATCGGTTGTTTAATAGGCAGATAACTATTCATCAGATCCTTGGAGGAGGCTATGGTAAGTCTGCACTTCTCTGATGCTTTTTCACAAACACTTTCTGATCATTGATTTTGAATATTTGCAATTCCAAGTTCTGATTATTATCTTCGATTGATTGGCAAAAGTTTATTGGTTACATAAGTTCACGTTGTGGGATTTAATATCTATGAAATTGAATATATCTGTGTTGTGTTGAAGCAGTTGCAGATGTGATGCTATGGAGGCAAAAGAATTTAACAGTGGGAATATTAGTGGCAACTTTGGCTGCTTGGGTGGTTTTTGAGAGATCTGGTTATACTCTATTATCATTGACCTCTAGTGTTTTCTTACTCCTGTTTACCATTCTTTTTCTCTGGGCAAAATCAGCGGCTATTTTAAGCAGGTGATGGCACTTTTTCTACAAATCTGCTATTCAATACTGTTTTTTCAAGGATTTAGAATATATAGTATGTGAGCAAATTTGTGATGATGAATTGGTTTAATGTGTTGCCTACTTAAAAAGTAGAATGGATGGGTGTAGACTTGATTTAGTGTCACCCCTAATGGCAATCTAAATGAACTACGCAGTACTCTCTTTGAATCAAGAAAATGACAGCCCTAAGCTACCTTGGAACTGATGTTTATCATTTGATCCAACTCTTTAAGATTTTGTTTGGCTTCATTTTCATCTTTCTTTGGCAAATGCATGAATTGCATGGAAAGATGCAATGTGGGTATCAAATTCACATTCAAACAGATAATTTTGTTGTTCATTGAAAACTATAAAAGGATAAATGGTCATGACTTGTTTAGTTGTTTGGATTAGATAAGCTGGAATCAGATACGACAATGAAAATTTTCGGTCACATCCTCTCTTTGTTGATACTATCTAGGCCTGTTCAGTCCAACTTTCCGAACAAGCCTACATGTTCTCTGATGCGGACAGTATTGGACAGTTTCAAAGAAGAACAGAAACAGCTGTTCATCATACTGTTTAGTAAGTTCTAATATGGGTGTACCAAACATGCTGTTATTGCATCATAGGCACAATAATTTATTTTTTTAAAACATTAGTTCAAATACATGCTCAGGTTACAACCACAACCAACTTTGAAGCCTGATATTGTGTGTTAATCCTGTTTGTTGTTCACCTATTCGTTTCATCTAAGACCGACCATGACATTAAGTTAAATCCATAACATTTCTATTCGAATGAAATTGGCTATGAAGACAAGGCAAGTATCAGCATTTAAATTGTTGTTCTATTTGTTTAATAATCCTGCAAACGATCTGAAACAGACCTGCTCCACCTCTACCACATTTGTATCTCTCAGAAGAAATCATGAAAGAAGCAGCTACTTTCATCCGCAATCATATAAATGTTCTGCTCCATGTGTCTGAAGATATCGCTCTTGGTAGGGACTCAAGAATGTTCATTAAAGTAGCTCTTTGTCTGTTGCTGATCTCTGTCATTGGGAGTGTAACTGATTTCCTCACATTCGTCTACACCGGTAAGTGCATTTTCTTGTAATTCCCACTTACTATTATGAAGGTGCCTCCTTCTGATCAGCCTCACCCAACTCTGGCTTTCCTCATCTTGCTTATCTGTCATCGGCAGGCCTTGTTATTGTTCTTACAGTTCCAGCACTTTATGAAAGATGTGAGGACCATATTGATAGATATGCTCTAATAGGGTACAGGAACTTGCAGCTGTTATACGTGAGATTTGATGCACAATGTATCAGCAAGGTTCAAAAATGGATCTTGGAAAAGAAGAAATTGAGTTGATAATTTGTTTGCATCAATTTACCCTTTCCTTTCGTTTTGTTTGGTCGTACATTTTTATTGGATTCTTTCTTTTTCTCCCTTGAATTTATTGTTTTTGTTAGGCACTGGGCAGAGCTAGAGGTGAGAGCGAAGTTTGTATTTCAAGTTCAGTCTTTCTGTACATCCAGGTTTTATTCAAAAAAAAAAAAAAACACTTGAAGATCATGAACAAGCAATGACCATAGATAATTGGGAAAATGTGTTGTTTGTCTGAGTCGAGATTTTGTTTCGATAACGTTAATCAGGGGTAGGCAATACACCATTTCTGCTCGCAAATTCAACGAAATAGCACCCTGCCATGACAATTTTTTTATGTATCCATATCAAGAAATCAAACCCTTGTCTAAAACACAGTTCTTTTAACATCTACAAACAAGAAGTAAAACATGCAGATGTGATAATGGTCGAACATAAAATTCTTAACAACATTCCATTAACAAGCCACGGGAATATCAGCATGCTGCTAGGGGAAGAACAAAAATAGATTCACTAATCCTGGCCACTTCCAAAGCTATCACGTTTCTCATGCTGCCACCCAAAGCCCGGTGAACCATCATGGTTAGCCTCACCATAGTACGACCTGCCTCGTTGAAGCTGTGATAAGTGGGTTGGAGGTATAGGTGGCGGTGGTGGTGGAAGGGACATGGATTGTGGGGCCACAAAATTTCCACCCTGCCCATGTTCCATCCCTTTATTGGCAGGAGGAGGCAGATTTGGAGGTAAAACCCCCATGCTCCGTCCATATTCACCTTGACCTACCAGAGGAGGTTCAAAAGGCCCAGCAGGCCCCAAATTCCAGGGCCGATAATTTTCTGCGAAATTCATTGCTCCAGCAGGACCCTGCGGGAAACCTATCAATGGACCCTGTTCTGACCCAACCTCTGGTGTTGAATCCGGCCTTGGCATATCGTAGGGACCTCCATAGAATTGTTGTGTTCCAGTAGGCGCATAAGGAGCATAACCAAATTGAGGGGGAGCTGGAACAGGATTGATTGGCACTGCAAAATCAGAAGGTTGATGGGGTATTCAAAGGAAAAGGATATTCAAATATAATTCCTTGTTCTTTGTGGAAAAAACTGACCTGGGTTTGGCTGCAAGCCACCCAATGAGTCAAAAGCTTGCGGAGGGAACTGGTTCAGTGGGCCAGGTCTCTCAAAGATTTGGGCTTGGTTATTGTCAGGTTGTAGTTCTGATGGATGATTTAGGATCTGTCCAGGGAAAGGTAGCACTGGCATGACAGGCCTTGGAGATGGTTGTTCATGAACCTGGAAACTCGAACTAGAGGGAAAACCTGACCTTAATGGTGCTTGAACTGTTGAATCTGAAGCTGAAGTTTTTCTGGCACTGGTAGCCTCCGACTCATTTCCTTCCATTTCCCTTATTGAATGAAGGTCGGCATGATTCTCATTAATATGCGACTTAAATTCAGTCTTATTTAGGAAGGTCTTGAGACAGTGAGGGGCAGCACAAATAAAAATTCCTTCCATCATTTTGATTGTCTGAATCTTTTGAATGCGTTCATCACAGCTGCATACCCAGAAGAAAATGACAAGAAAGATTCATTAACTTCATCATTCACTTTTTTTTTTCCAATCTACAACAAACAAATAAAAACAAAAATATTGATATGAACAATAAATTTCAATAGATCCACATATATACAAAATTGCCCCTACTTTGGTTTTTTTTTTTTTTTCCTCTCCTTTTGTTGATTGTGGAATTATCAGAAGCTCTGGAAGGTGACAAGCAATAATGACAGTTCATTTTTTTTGATAAATGCATACATATATTAATATAGCATTCAGGGTAATACTCGTAGAATTTAGGTTAAGAGACACAAAAATCTTGCTCCACTAAATATTTCCAGGTATGCTGTTTTCACTGTAACCTAATGTTCCATTAGATATTTCTTCCACCAATGATTAGGAGGCATGGGGGTTAAGCTCCAATTAGCATATCAAATTCCAAATAAAGAATGCCATTAACTCCAAGGTGGAAAAAGAAAAATGGGATATGCCTTACAGGTAGCAGATAGAATCACTCCTAGCACAGTCCAAACAGAAAGCATGTTCACAAGGGCTCTGCAATAACATGAGCTTTGTCAACACAAATTAAAAGGAGCTTGAAGAAGAGGTTAAAAAATAAAAAAATAATAAATAATAAATAAATGTATATGTATATCCAATAACAGAATCCCACATGAGGGAATAATTCATATTGGCCGAAGAAAATGATTCCCCTAATAGAACAAAGCAAAAAATGTCTGGAAACAAATCCGAGGAACCTTCAGCAGTTAACAAGTTCCAATTATTGCTGCATAAAAGGGACTGAAATAAAACTAGGAAACCAAACCATGGTTGAAAGTGTATTATGGATTTTTCAATTTATTTATACAACACATGCAAATGAACAGGTGTTAAAAAGTGATCGAAGGGATGTGAGACAGAAAGAAATATACATATTCCCGCTGCTTTCTTCATTCAGTTCATATATTAGCTGTGTGCATGCAAGCATAAATGTGAGTTCCCACATGTACATAGAGGTGCAGCGCATTTGCTGGCAGCGGTGGAAACAGAAATTCAACCATCTTCTTTAAGCACGAACTTTTTACATTAATTAATAACCTCTTCTGTCAGTTGAACTTATTAAATGGACTACAATACAGAGGATATACAATGTGCACAAGAAAGTCATGCATACCAGACGCCCATAAATAGCTATAGGAAAGTCGCAACGGACACAAAAATGAACCCGGTCACCAAGCTGACGACGGGATCTGCGACCAACATTCTTGGGAAGAGCAATCTCACTTGCCGAACCAAGGCTCTTAGCTACAGGAAGATCAGCTAAGACAAGGTGATCGGGACATGCAACAGTTACAGTTTCTTCAGGCAAGGACTTTGCACCTCCAACACCTTCACTAGCTGGTTTGCTGAGCCGAATTTGCATTTCTTTCCAGAAGTTTTTTTCTATTTACTTTCTCCCTTGCCCTTCAATAATCAAGCTTCGAGTTTTAACCTCAGATAGCCAATGTTCAGGCTTTCCTCTTTCTGCATAATCAGGAAGTATGAATATTTTTGAGTTTCAGATGTATAAAACATGACCTTAAATAAAGAGAAACGATATACTCTGCTGTTTTTACTAACCATTGATATGTTAAGAACAGCCCTCATTACAGTAAGCATTGACTGCGTCAAATTCAGGACGTGAATTTATATAGTCAATTCTAACTATAAAAAGGGCAATAAAAAATAATTGCAGATTCAATCAGCAACATATAGGTATCATAGACATAAAGTTACTTCTACACAACAATTGATGTTCAGTTTCAACTAACAACTGATACATATTGCATAATAACATTAATTTTCAGTATTCTTCTTTTTTTTTTTTTGTTCAGAAAGTACTCGAGACACGAAGACATTGAAACCTGGAAATTGCGCTAAATCGAAATATTTGACAAATGGTATGCAATCCGGTACATCCTACCACATTGAACTGGCAGCTATAAATGCATAAAGGAAAGTAAAGGACAGCCCCCACAAAAAGTATTAGTATCCAAAGTTACATAACAAAGGTCCTCAATAAGTTTTCATTACATTCACTTGTCAACGGAGAAATCATTTTGGTATTAGAGAGGCAGCATACAAACCCTACATACCAAGGAAAACATCAACAGAAAAAACTGCAAATTCATTTATTCTAAAGCAAATTGCACCGCCCAATTAAAATGAGGAAAATGAAAACCTCTACCAATTGTCTTCACACTAAAGAAATGTGCTGGCAAACTATGTGTCTATTGAGAAACACATCATAGAGCAATTACAAGAAATTCAAGAACCGAAAGCCCAACAGAAAGCACAGTATACATCCTGGCACAGAAAGTCAAACATACGAATCGCATACGAATCCAAGCAATTTTTTCAAGAATAACATAAAATCTCATTTAAGTTGGGAAAACAATCCACATACAAACGAATTTGACATAGACAATATCTAAATCCATCACTAAATTATACTCATTATCATCTACTGAATCATTTCCCATACTCAACCTACTATTTATCCTCAAGGGACAATCAATTCAAACCAGAAAATTATAAAATTTTCGGGTATTATAAAGATCCAGGAATTCCATTTCCCTAGCACGTATCAGGACTAACCCAACCCAGAAATTGCTTTAAACTTTTTAGGATACTAAAAATCACGACGAAAATTCGGGACTCCGTGCTAATAACTAGATGCTAAAAAATTCGAGGGTTCCAATTCTTGATACTTGTAGATGTAAATTAGCGTCACACTTCTTTAAGCATTTCAAGAATGGCTAAACTCAAGACCAATATTTGAAGAAATTAAATTACCCGAACCGGATGAGTTGAACAGAGAATCAATTTTTTTTCTTCCTCCGGTAACCTTTCGAGTACGACGAATGCTTAAACGGCTAAACCCTTGTGTGCAAGCATCCGGACTAGGGGAAATGAACAGAGTTGTTGCGCCGAGTAGCTGTACACTTGAAGCAACTTTCTATTTTCCATTTAAATATGAACTTTTTTATTTTTAAATAAAAAAAATTTTTAATTAGCCTCCCATGAAATAATTTTACACGTAAATTGAAAAAAATTTCTTTATTTTTTAACTACATATTTTAAAAAAAATCGTTTTAAGGGCTTATTTTATAAGGAGTTTTTAGTTATATAAATAAAATAAAAATTTATGTTTTCAACTTTAATCAATAAAAAAATTTATATTTCAAAAATTACTCAATTGAATGAGTAAAGAAAATGAAGGAAAATAGTTACTGATAAATAGATTCACGTGGAATGTGGATCATGTATTGATCTTTAATTTGTAGCATTAATGCTAAAAGGATGTTTAAAATTATGGACGATGTACACTAAGCGAATGTGTGGTCCTACCCATTCTTCCATAAAATAATTTTACTTGTAAATTAATTTTGTTTTTATTTTTTAATCTCGCATTCCCAAAAAATCAATATTTCAAATTACACTTTCTTACAAAAATGGAACTCAAAGGAGCTAAATTTATGTAATGATCACGACATTCGCCATCTTACCTTTTGTTTAGAGACTATATTCACAAGAAAATGTAATGGGAGGAAATTTATTTCTCGTAAGACTTGTCATCAAATTTATGGATCCATATGCACAATATAAGGTATTTCGTTAGCTTTTTCGTCTCAAGACGGACACAGTACAGTATAGATGTAAAACAAACTCAAATTTCTCAAATCACTCTTCATAGATTTTAGATCGAGTCCCGTCAACAAATTCTTGTCACAAATATTGTTATTCAAACCTAAAAATTCATCAATCTTTTCATCGAAAATATTATTTTGTCTCAAAGTAAAAAAGGCAAGTCATCGTATTCCTCTTCCAATCATATTAAACACCGGTGCAGATTCATGTTCTTCTTCCAAAAATAATATTCCTTTACCACTCAGTATTGGGAGGAGAGAAAGGGCTATCATCGCCTTGGATCCCTCTGTCGAATCGTCAAATGCCTGGGTTTCTACTATCGTTAGTCCATCTGATAGAAAATCAGTATTTTGTCGTTTCGACACTTCCGTTTGTTGATGCAATAGTGTCATCTCTACTAGTTGTTCCCATGTCATCCCCTGTAGACCCAATTATGCTAACTCAATTGAGTCACATAATTTTCGTCACATGGTTTCTACGAATCTTAGGTTGTAGCTGAGTTCTGATACTATTTACATAGACAAAGCTTGTGAGTTCAAGAACATAGAGATCTAGGATTGTTGGATCTTCATATTACCGATCAAAGATCAATATTTCGGGAGAAATCTCCAAATTTTTTATTCAATATATCAAAACAACCAAAAACAACAAATGTTGACGATATACGCAACATTGTCCCGTCACCTATGGGAGAAACTATTGTCAATAACTGAATACATAAATCATCCAATCACATTATAGTTCACAATTAATTATAAAAAAACTAATTATAGTTCACAATTAATTATAAAAAAACTAACTCTTCTTCATTACATACATATACCACAAAAACATAGAAATCTCAGAAGACCGTAGAAAACATAAGAACCCATAAACTTCATCAGAGCTCATCAGTTTGCTTTTTTAACCTCAAGGCTCAATGTAAAAAACCCGCAGTCGCTTAAAATACTTTCAAACTTTTAGCTTCCTCATTTTCTTTCCGTCTAGATCTACACGAGCAACATAACTACGAAAATGAGATAATTAATACATAAATAAAATTGATTACCAACATCAGAATATGTTGGCAACAATATGATCATGTCAAAAAAATAATCTAAGGATTTTGTTAACCAAAGCATTACTTGGAGAGAGATATGCTAAACGGAGAAACAGATAAAACAACTACACAAACAATGTCAGACCTTTTACTAAAATTTTGGCTTCGGCATCGACCGGGAGTTCAAGCCATTAGTTAAAGCGGACGATGATGTTAAAGAAGCCTTCAGCAAGTTTAGTGCCTGCAACAAAAACCCGAATTAACTGCGAAAGAATGGAGCACAATTTCCTAATTCTTAATAGAATTCTACAAAACCACGAAGTAGTTCATGCAAAGTAAAGCGTAATTTAGTAAATTACCTCAGGCTCGCTAATTGTTTCCACACGCTCTTCAATATCACCAAGAGGTATATTCAATTCTTTAAAGAAACTAATAGATGATGCTGACAATTTCAGGTTGTCTAACACAAGAAACAACTGATTTGTCTTCACATATTTACCAAACAAGTCTCCATTGCCAGATGGGTTCCTTGGATCGAGCAAGAAGTCGTCCATATTTGATTCGCGAATTCGCAATGGCTGAATATTGCACTTGTACTGCTTTGCAACACCGCCATTTATGACTTCGTCCTTCGGTATATCAAAACAATTGGAGTCCAATGACTCGACTGATTTGTAAAGGTTATCTATGCACCCCAATTCAGATTTCCCATCCAAAAGATTTATCACAGACCCAAGAGGGATCGTGCAGAAGCTAAAGAGGAAGTCAAGAAAAGCTTCTCCAACTTCTAAACCTACTATCTTGTTTGTAGACTTTGAAAACAATAACTTTATACTTAATTTGGTAATTAAGCTGGGAAATTTCAGATTTTGAAAGTGAAAAGAGATTGAATTCATTGGCTCAGGCATCGTTACATAATTAACGGGGCTTATTCCAAATAAAATGTCCGTCAAAGGACATTTTGACAGCAATGATCTCTTGAGCAGCATTGAAACCTAAGATTAGACCAAAGATAAACAAATCAGGTGAAATTGAGCATAATTTAGTGACAAAGTAAAATTTTAATATGTTTACCTCCTCTAAACCAACATCAATAGATATATACTCGATCCGACTAATATCAACAAATCCCAAGTCTTGAAGCAACTGGAGAAGAGAGCTCGGGGACGCCGGTAGAACCCGCAAATCATCTGTAATCACAAACATCATCCCGCTTTTAATGAAACCATCTGCATACTGAAACTCCTTAAACTTTTCACTGTTAGCTATGCCACGGCAGCACCTCGCGTTAGGATAATGACTCCTCTTAAAGCACTTGGGACACAAGTAGTACTTGCCATTACTCGAATCATCAATATTCAGTTTAAGATTTTTGCAAACATCTGCATGGGGATTTCTAGGGTTTAAAAGTATTGATTTGCTAGCCTCAGTAGAAAACATGTCTGTACTTAGTTGTTGAATGCTTTGGTACAAGTTGTTCATGCAGCCAATGGATCCTAACTGAGAGTTTGTAACACGGACAATTGTACCCAATGGGAGTGTGAGGAAGCTGAGTAGAATATCGACGAAGTCACTGGTAGCTTCGGCCGCTAGGACTCGAGTTTTCTTATCATCAACCAGAAGCTTTAGTGGGATTGTGGGTTTGATATTTTCCATAACAGAGGCCATTGCAGGTTACATACAAATCAGTTGGAACTCTAAAAGTTAAACAAACAAATGAACAGGAACAACTTACCCTATATAGAGAATTATTCTCAAGACAACCCTCCAAAATAATTGAAATTTTTGAAAAAGACTTTGATTTTGACAAAGAAGAACAAACGACATTAAATTAGCAGTTTTCAATGGGGAAAAAATATCAACGTAACTTTCCTTAAAATTTCAAATATACGAATTACCGATGCATTGGAAACTAGAGGGGGGTGTACCCTTCCCAACGATAATACATTAATACTTGTTGTTGCGTTTTTTTTTTTATATCGCAAGTGTACGATATCGTAACAAGTAATATAGTGGACTTTTGAGTCCGGATTATCGTTCCACGAGGACTATACTTCAGATCT